>JXSR01S018762.1:40699-60259 GCA_000969725.1 Ophiothrix spiculata
ACTACACTATTTGACATTGAATAGATCATGATCTGTCATGCATAAAAAAATACAATCTTTTCACATTGATCAAACACACAGTGCAAAAATTGTCAACATATTTCCGTCATATTTTCTTTAATTATATCGGCAACATATTTCCGTCATATTTTCTATAACTGTAATTACAAACGTTTTTGCACTTAAATTTCTTTTAATTAGCCATAAATCCAGGGTTATGAAGAAATATTTTTCAGGAAGTTCCCTGTCCCAAAGTGGCTCAATTGGACTACTAGATGGCATTATTACAAATCTGTATCTCATAACAACTTGAAAGATAAGTGTAGTGTGAGAAATGTGACACTATGGATCGCTGAAATATATCTACTTAGTTGTTTGTTCATTTCAACATAAAGTTACAATGTTACCTATCAGAGACATGTTTCATGCCCTGAAAGGTTTTGACCTTTGAATGATACAAACAAAAGTAAATATTTACAATATGTCAGGTCCTTTGAAATCATTAAATTGTCTTTAATTACTATGAAACCAAATTAGTAGATGGACTACAACTAATAAAAAGCAAAAAGTGAGATATTTATGATGTGGAAAACAAATTAATAGACAATCTATAACTAATAACATGTAAATTATGATGAAATAAATTCCCCTTTTTTCTGAATGTGTTTGTAAACCCTAATTAAACTTCCAATTTATTTCCTAATTAGAAACTAGACCTAGTTTGGATTGTTCTCATTGACACTAATTCCAAGTTTCAATTATAATTGTATATTTCCTGTATGTCCATGAGTTTGTTGATTTGGCAGCTTTATGCATGAAATATTATTTTAGATCATTGTCTTCAGAAAATCACCAACAAGCTATAAATCCTTTGGGTGAATTGCATTAAGCAACGAGAAGAATCCCTGTTTTTCACGACGACTTTTAATTGACTTGTAAAATTTCGGTAACCTGACCCTTAAATGTAATCAAAACCTTATCGCTCAAAACCTAAATCTAACTATATAACTTACCCTAGAACCAAAAAGTCCGAAATTTTGACAATTTTATCGTCGGGAAACAACAGGGATTCTTCTTATTGCTATTGAAGGGGCACTATCTAGCAATTACTGTTCATTGATATATGTTATTTCTTTACTTGGTAATTCATTACACCTTTTTGGCATCTCTATGTACAACTTACAAGTAAGTACAGGCCCATAGCCATGATTTTTCTGTTAAACTAAGGATTTTTGTTAAAATTGAAGCATGGGAAGTATGAATGAAAATTCTGATAAATCTGGCTATTCAGTGTTGCTAGAAATTAACGCAATAAAATTTGGGAAGTAGAAACATTAGAAGTCTCCCGTTTGTAAATGATGAAAGAAATTTCTTCAAAACAAAACTTATGACAATCTGTGATCAGTTTGCAATGCATTTGTGAACCACTGACACAGAGAAAAAATCTTTTGTAAATAGTATTTTTTTCAGAAATTTTACAAATTTTGTAAAATTTTCATGGTGGCCAAATGTGCCATGTACAAAGTCTATGGGAAATTGGAAAATCAAAAATTGTGTGACTTAAAAACGCTTCGACAGAAAAAAATCACAATTTGGAATACAAGTTTTTTTCCATCATTCTACACATTCTGTGATATTTTGAACAAATTCTATGCAGGACACCGTAGCCATTAAAGCTAACTTAAATCTGGTCAATAGAGATCAAGTCTAAGCCCCCCCCCCCAAAAAAAAAATCTAAGCTTTGATTTTTCTGAATTTTGAATAACATCCTCTTTCTGTGGAAAAGTATTTTAAAATCCTTTTTCTCTGGTAAAATGCATTTTCATTTGGTTTACTGTATACTAGTAATCAAGATCCGCATACTACAATTCTCATGCCTTTTAGTGTCATACAAACAATATTAGTTGTTATTTAAACTCCTTGGGGCAACAAACACATGCATATTCCTCATGCCTGCAATGCAGTACATTATGTAGTCACTGCATGGGTACTTTACCTGATGGTAAGCTAACCTAAGAGTGCCCATCCTGCATAGTTACCTTACAGTTACTAATATACATGTAATGCAACATTGTTACTACAAAGCTGCTGAAGACCAAATAATTAGAGATGGCAATTTAATCTTGGATCAGTCAGAATTAGAAAATCACAGATTTTGCTCTTGAAATTTTCAACCCATAATTATACGGCTAACACATCCTGAATTCAATTTTGCTAATATCTATCTATATCTGTACCCATAACATAATTGTGAAATAATCATGTATGTGCCATACATATAATTTTCAAAATCATAAACTTAAGAAATCATGGTGTTGCGAAAAAAATGCAGATGTAATATTAATCTAAATGATGGTGTACTAAGCATTACTTGATTGGAATGAAGGTGTAAATTTGCAAAACTGTGCCTGATTTTGACATTATTTCATATCAGGTTAATTATAATAGTTGACAGATATTAATTCTATGCCTACTTCTTGATGTGAAATTTGAATAAGTTTTCTGAAATTTAGTAAGCATGATATTTGTGAATGAGAAGTTAACTTCTTTGATGATAAAACCAATATGAAATTGTTGGTTCTTTCAAATTTGATAAATATCCCTCCCATCTTTTCAACTCAAAATACAAATTGATGTCGTGCTTTTGAAATTCTTAACTTGTATTTCAATAATTTAGAGAATTGTTATACCTCATATGAAAATTGGTAACGTTGACATTCTTGTATGGTTTTGTCCTGCGCTGGCACCAGAGAAGTAAACCATCCTTGGAAGATAACTCTGCATAGGAGGAAAGGACACACAAACAGGGTAACATGCTATACCAAATTCATGCATTGCAAATCAAAGTCCACTGAATGCTTGCTTGCATCGTTCAGCGATCTCTGCTGCGGGCGGGGGCAGGTGCCTGCGGCGTCATGTTGGTGCTGTGCCGTGCTCTGTCAGCTAGTTAAGAGCTAGTACTATAGTTAATTAAACAATGCCATCTTTGGTCAGCAAATGATCTGAAAAAAGCTGATGGCAAAATCAAGAACAGCTTTCAAGCATGTTGGGTCAGGCAGACAGCCAAATTGGCTTCAAGGGTTGCCTAGGTTACCTCAGGTCAAAGTTGGTAATGCGGACGTTCTTGTACGGCCGTGTCTTGCGTTGACACCACAGTAACAGAGCTTCCTTAGCTGTGAATTCTAGGTGTGATGATTTGATTGATGCACGCATTTTGCACGATGGAGAAAAATGTCAAAAAAACAAATGGAGCAAACCATGCATTAGTTAGTGCCATGCTAATGAAATGGGAAACTGCTTTGAAATCGACATTTATTATCGAAAACAGTGTGAATTAAGACATGTCTAAATCAGTATTGATGTGTGGGTCAAAACTTTTAGTTAATAAATATGTTGTTAACTTGATGGGGTTGAATAACATGATTAATCCACAAGGCATGTGAGCCTTTTACCTAAGGTGGAAGTTCTGTACGTTGACATTCCTGTAAGGGGCAGTCTTCCGTTGACACCAGAGGAGCAAGCCCTCCTTAGCAGAGTGATCTGAAATGAGGTATAACGTTAGTCCAGTGTTGCTGCTGCCAAATAAGAATACGCTAAGAAACAAACAGTTTATTGGTTAGAACAAAGACCACCGATGAACATGGACAATACGCACGCTAACTGAAACAAAAAGACATAGACAAGGTTAGATCATGACACCAAGAAGTCACAAAAAACCTATGCATGGTGCTAGACACTTCACATATAGCTTAATACCACATTTAAAATCCTATTCCTAACATAAGTGCATTTCCTAATTATAAGTCATTTTCAAAAAAAAAAAAAAAAAAAAACATCAAAAATGCTGTGCATTCCAAGTGGACAATGGGCAAGGTGCATGTCCAGTTGTCCAGGTTGCAATCTCAGACAGGGCATTGATTACATCCCTTGTGACCTTATTCCTACATGTTATTACTACCCATCTCTGATTACTATCAAATGATGTCATATTGCACTGATGTTTACCAGTCCCCCATATCATTCCAAGGGTTTAATTACTAAATAAACCAACAGCGTGGTCATTAACACCCAAAAAGGTTTCTCTTACAAATCAAATAAACTTACAACCGGTCACTTGTACCTAGCAACCTTACTATGGGCTATCTATAGTTGATGTGACTTGATATTGTATCTCGCTAGGGCAAATTTCCATCTCAAAGTCATACAAAGGCAAGCAAGGTGATGGAATTTCTTTACAAGTTACAGGCATTGGCAAAGAGCTCCTATCACTATATCAGAGATCTCAAGTAACTTCAGCTTCTTGCATTCATTATATCACTCATGCCTGTTTTCGATATTTAGATCTTATCGTTTATTATGGTTCCTAGCCACTCTAAGGTAAAAGTAAAGGGGACGGCCTGTATTTCACAGGTCCGAATGCCCATCTCTCTTACTAAGCGTTTGGGCCAGACTCCACAATTTGTTATATTTGCACTGAGGGGTTCGCCACATCTCCTTCCCCGCAAGTCTGTTACCTTCCCAGCATTGAAGAAAGCCGGTACCCATTTGACACCTGGGTGGAAAGGAGCACATTAGGATAAGTATCTTGCTCAAGGACACTGCACACGCCACCGACCGGATTCGAACCCATGACTCTCAATACCCGGTGATTAACAGTCGAGGACTTTACCGCTAGGCCTTGCATGTCCCTTGTCCACTCTAATCTAACAATTAATGCATCAAAGTTCAACATAGAAACACGATCTGATGTTCAGATGAAAACCAGAATTTCATACGGAAGTTTTCTAATAATCAACACTGCTTATCATATCAATATATTTACTATATTTAGATAACACTAAAAATAAATCCCTACAGGTTCCTTCAAATCATGATCATTTGAATGCAACATGTAAAGCAAACAGTGTATCATCGCATGCAAAATTTATTTCTTCACATTAAGTAACGTTGACAACTACTAACTCAAATGTAAATTTGTGTTACAATCTGCATTTGTATTAATAAAAAACCCCATCTATATTTTAATCTAAACTTCAAGCAATAATTCATCAAGCCAGAGAAATGCCAGAAGACCAATCCCAGGGTTAACCAAAAGATGGCAAAGAATAAGACTAGTTTCTTAAATCCAACTCTGATTTATTTGACTGGTTGAAATGCAAACATCTAATCGAGCCAGGCCAAGCTCTTTGACAATACTTGACAATTCAATTTGCCCAGACTGAAGAGGGTTTATGAGCCCATGACGTAATTGTTCAAACAGCAAATCATGCAAGACGGCATTCCAACGGTCTAATTAAGTTACCTATAAAACAAAGAATGCAATCAAAACTAGTTAGTATTAGTGAACAATTTAAAACGTGACCTAATTAAACAATTATACAAGAACAAAATGAAGAAATCTGATCAAAGAAAGTCCACAATTATATGATTCAAGTTCTAATTTTGAAACACACATATTTGTTTTGCAAAGAGTGTGTTGTGTTAAATCAACTGATAATATACTATTGTTGAACGTCATATTCATTGAAGTGAAGAAAAGGCCTGAAAATGGTGTTAAATTAAAATGTCCAAAAATAGGCTGAAAATGAATAAAACAGGGTAACAACGGACAGGCCTGAATTCAGGCCCTGGTCTGAAAACTGGCTTCCTGCTTATATTCAATATTTAAAGTGCTCAGTGTCAAATTATCTTGGCAGGCAATATATTTTGATCAACACTAAATTGGCTTGCCTATTCACATCATGGATTAACCCTAACCCTGAATTGAGATGTGGTCCAAGTCTAACTACGTCAGAAGAGAGAAAAAAAATGTTTTCACCAGGATTCGAATCAATGACCTCTGGCTTACCAAGCGAGGCACACCATTAGCAGGTCACCATAGGGCGGCTACCTGGGCAGCGATTTGGTCAGTATATGTAACCCGCATCTATGATGTATTCAGACTTTTTGGCCCATTTTGGTGATTTTCGACAGTGAGCTTTAATGAGTTCCAGTTCGGTTAGGGTTAATACAGAAAAGCATGTGGGTAGATGAACACAGGCTCTTGGCCAGAACAATTTGCAGTGGATTCAGTGCATTCCAAATATGTGGCTAGCACATCAGAATCCACTATCTACATGTATGGCGCGTGTGTTAATATTGTGGGCAAAACATTTCTGCCTATTTAGAGATGATCAAGATTCCACAAAATAATGAATAATCCATCTAAATCTGCAATATTTTTAGATAATATGTGGATTAATTCAAATGTTAGGTCCAATATCTGAAATTTTGTGGACATTTTTTTGATCATACTTTCTCATACACTTAACAGTCAGAGTAACATGTCAATACGATACCATTTAATAAAAGATAAAATATTATTCTTGGGATAGTTTTATTTACTTAATACAGTTATTGTTGAATAATGAGTTCACTACTAACCATATTTTTTACACATTTTGAATGCATCAGTATGTCACTGTATGTTGGCATGAAAGTGTGAGACTCCATAAAGCATATAAATCTATCATGGGTCTGTATTCCAGAAAGGTATTTAGCTAAACCACGGCTTAACTGAACATCAAATGTCCAGGAATAATATGCACCATTGCAGCTTTCAAGAGGACCAGTTCAATGAGCCGTGCTGTTGACGTGAATTAAAACCATGGTTTAGCTAAACACCAGAGGTGGTTTTCAGGATATCCCACAATGCATTATTCTGATACATTGATTTTACAATATGCCTGCAAATTCAATTCAACTCCTATACTTATGTACAGGTTGCTGAGGTTTTTGAGGTGTCAGCGATGTGGGTAAACACTGGGCTAGTGTGAAAAGAAACACATCCCTAGAAAGATATGAATGAGTACTATTCAATGGAATTCTCAAATTCCTACTAGCCCCTTGCCCAGAAAACCATTATTGTCTATTATATATCAGTGTATCAGAATAATGCATTGTGGGATATCCTGAATACCACCTCTGGCTAAACACCTTCCTGGAATACGGGCCAAAATGTCTATGTTCATTCACCTTGAAGGAATTACTAGGGTTCAAAATAACACAAAGGGTGAAAACATAGTCGGCCTCCAAACAAAATTTTCGCTACCAAAAATTTGGTCATATACATTGCACCAAATGTTTGTTACCGGTTCATACTTTATATTCGATGGCAAATATTTGGTGACGTCAAGACCAAATGTTTGGTAGCAAAAATTTTTGTTTGGAGGCTGACTTTGTTTTCAGCCATACACATTGCACAAAGATTTCTTGAGTACAGTGGTGTAACTACAAATTCAAATGGGGGCAAGGCCTGTTGAAGATCTATGGTGCGGAAATATATGCTGCCTAAGTTTTTAGAAAATGGCGGGGAATTTGTCAGTTTAAAGGGAACGAATTTGGTTGAGTTCCTCGCAAGTGCCTGGGTACAAGCGCATTACACACACAGCTGTGTAACACAAGGCTTTGACAGGTCACATTTAATGATTATTACGAACAATAATAGTAAGAATCACTGACGACTTGTTAACTGCACATACAGATTAATTTTGTTTGAGCAGGAACAAATGCAAGAACCTTGTTCTCTGGTCCACCACTTTCATTTTAAAACATGTATCAGTATTCAAACTCTCAATCCACTTTCGGAATGTTATGTATAAATAACAATGCCTGGTGGTAAAGTGCAAAATTAAAGCAATACTATAAAGTTTTAAAATGAAGCGTCCCCGGGCCCTATCACCCATGACTTTTATTTTTTTTAGTTTATTGAGTTTGTTTTTGGTAGATATTAATACCCTCCAAACGATTTGGCTTACTTCTTCTGTTTATGGCCATTTGTTGAATTGAATTTGGGATCCCAAATTTAACTCCACGTGTAATAGTATAGGAAAGCATGCATGTACTTTTCATCCATTTTCCTGTGGCAAAATAAGTTTTCGACAAAATACACTTTAAAACGCTTTTAGATCTAGGTACATTCCTTCATTTGGGGCTATTTTTACTCAAAACCATTTCTGGTCAAAATCGTATAGTATTGCTTTAAAGCTTTGAGCCATGATCAAAGCAATAATCACATACTGATACTGCTGACAGTTGCTGTACAATCCAATGCACATGAACCAGTCATTGGCAAGTTACATAATAACCACTTCACAAAAATCGATTTGAAATTTTGTACACAGGTACAACATTTTTCTTGGAAACGCAGTATTGGTATAAAGGTGGGTGTATTTGTCACATGCTGCAAGCACACGTACCTTCTACTGAAATATCTTGGATAGCAAATCTTAGAATGATGGTCCAGATCATACCCAGGGTCATCTTTAAATTACCATCAGCAATCTCTGTAATGGAGAAAACGGGGAAGAAATTGTCAATTTATGAGTGCAAAACTGAAACCATAATATTGGGAATTCTGCGTGCTTATATAGTTAACATATAATGGACTGTAAAACATCATACCCTCTTCCAAAAGAAGAAAACATCAGGACCTTCCCATCACGCCTTGCTTCCAATGGGATATTTTGTATGGGTTTTAATGGAGGGTTTGGGGAAAAACATAGCATAATCATCAGACCTCATCCCAATTGTGCATTTCAGATGTTTCATCCCTAAACCCTCTCATCACAACCCGTACAAAAAAATCCCATTGGAAGCAAGGCATGATGGGAAGGTCCTGATGTCTTCTTTTCCCTCTTCCATTGCAAAGAGGTCTGAAATGAATCTATGGATTTTGCATTTCATCATGTTTAAGCAAATTAGGCTTCAACAAACTACATCTAAGCTCATCTATTGTAGTAGAAAAGCGTATGACTTTGAATCAGTAGGTGATTTGTTTGAGCCTGGCTACAGCCAATAGATTATAGGCTCTAGTCGTAATAATAAATATAGCACCTTGCATGATGGTATTAACATCTACATTTTCAGATAGCTCCCCTTAAGAACTTCAGGAGAGCTTCTGATAGAATCCCTGGAAATTTCAAATGGAAGTCCCTGATATCTCAACTTTGTGAAATGGGATATTGTGAGATTTTTATGGTTAGTATAGACCCATACACGCTTTATTAACCCTAACACTTTTGACCACTTATGCGTTTAAAAACTATCTCCTCATAAATCTGCAAGTAAAAAATGGCAAGATTTTGACCTGGATTCTAACCCGGGACCTTCTGTTTCCCAACCCGATTATCACTATGTCAAGCCACTGAATAGAGGCTGCCATATGGCAGCGATTTTGTGATCATAGCTAACTCGGGTCTATGACGTATTTGGACTAAGGCGAAGTTCTTAACTTTGTAGAATGGAATATTGTGAGATTCAGTGGGGTTAGGGTTAGTCTGTTTGAGCTAAGTTTGGCCTAAAATAGACTGTTTTCATACTGAATGTAATGAAATATTACAAAGTGCATGTCATAATCTGGCTCTATGCCTAACACATTTTTCATTTGCAATGCAAGCCTCCCAGATATATGGATCATGTAATTGCCACACTTGTACATACACATGTTCATATTAAATTGGCAATGCTTCTAATGTGCGCAAAAAATTTACATTTGAGTGAAATCAGTTCTTGCTTGATTGGCATGCCATGCATTGCAGTACATGTAGTACTAAATCCAAGGTGTGCACCAGAGGAGGAAAAAATGGTTATGTGCACATTATGTTGTTGGTTCATGAATGTACCTGTGAATATTCATCTAACGGTTATTTTGCTAAATGGAATGATAACACATCAACATTCATGTGATTGATACATGTATCTGTCAAAATAATCCTTGTAAATAAAAGTCACTTTGCATGTTATGAGCAGCATTCTATAGCCAGAAACTGTCTTAGGTTTTTAAAAGATAATCAATGATTTTGTTGATATTTTGAACACAAAGCAAAATGTAGAGCTTTTATGTGGTCTTGTTGAATAGTGCAGGACTCCCGACTAGTAGGTCATGAGTTCGATCTTCGCTACAGCAAAAGTCCATGGCAAGACATTCAATTGTGATTGCTTAGTTGACCAACACATTTCAAAATTAGTAATTAGTACCAGGCCTTGAATTTGGTAAATACCTGGTGTGCTACAAATAGCACTTCTCTCGATATTCAGGTGTGCTGTAGGTGTGCATTTCATAACTAATTGTGTATAATTTCACCAAGATTTAGGTGTGCTCAAAATTATGCTCCTCAAGATCATTTTAGGTCTGTGATGGTGTGCTATCGCACTCCTCAAAATACAAGGCCAGAATTACTATGTTTATTGGTCCGAGATGTGCCCGCTAATGGTATTACTATCATACCCAAGACATTGCAAGGCAGTTGACTGCATTCTCGTGGGATAAAACCTCTCATAAAGCAGAATCTTGATCTTTGTACATTTGCAATTTTCTTTTATTCTTATCTTAAAAATGTTTATTTATAGGCTATTGCCTCTTGACTAAAATGTTCAGTATCAACATTGATTATATTACATTGTAATAGTATGCAGCCAGCTAGTGAGAGCAGAGAAAACAATATCTGAGAAATGGTGAATCTGAGAAATGGCATGACCTGAAATCCATCCTAGCAGCATACATGTATACCTGGGAGGTTAGGTCTACAATAACATGAACACAGATGTTATCAAGGTGTCACATCCCCAAAATAGCAATATCATACTCTCTGATCTGCAAAGGTTTGCTGATCAATTCGGGTGGGGGGGAAAGGGAACCAGTCATATTTGAAATGGATACAGGTGTAAGGCCCGCGCTCCCAACAGGCTGGGGCTATTCGGTGAGAGCACAGGCTAAAAAAATGCAGGGTCAATGGGTGAGAGCATGATTTTTGGCATCCGGTGAGAGAAAAATACAAAAATATTAGGTCTTATTGGTCTAAAAATGAGGGGTCATCATTAGGTGAGAGAACGATTTTTTTCATTCGGTTAGTGAAATTTGGCATTCGGTGGGAGAAAAATATAAACATTTTATGGGGTCTTTGTGCATTTCGTGTGAGAGCACATGCGATTACAAAATATTAGGGGTCTTTGGGTGACAGCGATGCTGAAAAAGGGGGTCTTTTGACCCAAGTTTACAAATGCGTCGCCCCCAGAATGGGACTGCACCTCCCTCCCCCCCCCAAACCCCCCACCCCTGGGATCAATTCTCACACCAAGACTGATTACTGGCATAGACCAGGTTTATTTGCTCATCATTCCTCAACTTATATTTTTTCTAGTTCATGTGTGAGTAAATTCTAAATGTCTAAACCATAATAAACCAGATGCAGTTCTATGATAATACCAGGTATTGTTAGAAAACATGAACAAATCTTTTTGTCACTAAGTGCATCTAGTTGCATAATATTAAGCTTATTTATAGGAAAGACTAGGACAGCACAGGCATGTATCCTTTATAACATTGTATGATCAGTATTGTTGCAACATTGACTGCATCTAAACTGACATTAGACTTAGCAGTAGCACAAATAAATAAAATTTGGGATCGTTCCTACTCATCCATGTAAAATGTGACTGGTGTTCAGGTGAGGTCACCCTACAAATAAATGACATTAAAGTCTCTGCCAAAATTCCTCGGACAAAATCAGTCACGTGACTACCAATTGCAGGGCACCGATCGCGTTTGTAAACAATAGCCCCTGTACTCTGGATGTGTTTTTACATCGTCTGAAGAATTGTGACACCGACTTTAGTATTTGATGTCCCAGGAGTGAACATCTTTTACAATTATCATCCTGTTTGGCATCTAGTCAAATTTTCATCACAATATTCAAACGCGGCTCATTCTACTACATCCCTGTACTTGTATCCATGAACAAGTCTATACAACGTCTGTTTGTTTACCAGCTGTCAGCTAATTACAGCATCGTCAATGTATAATGCATCAAAAAAAAATGCTTTTGAAGTGCAGTAAATCTGGTCTATATTCTAATTTAGAATACCATAATTATGGTCAAATTAATATTCATATTTGAAACACCCAAACGCAGAATAGTACTTGCAAGTATTCTAACATCAGCATCACAAAAGCCCATCTTTAGGTCATCATTTTGAATGGGAAAAGTTTAGATTATGATGTGGGCTGACGTTTTTAATGTTTCAATGAATCAAAAATATTTGATAAATATTTAAGTTAGATGAATCAAAGCTGATTTACATTTTTTTTCTGTATACAAATGACATATGACATATTTCCATCAATTCTACACTATCCAAGCTGCCAGGATCATCCAAAGTGCAAAACGATGCTATTGAACAGGTCCATGAAAAGTGTCTTTTGATAGTAAAAAGACAATTCATTCAAATCATTTAGTAAACACGGATGCAAATTATTGTGTACTTATTGCATGGGTACCATTAATAAGGTTGAACCGATGGCTCATTTCCTTACCGATACGATATGCCGATGTTTTATATCTGTCACTTTGCCGATACGATATCTGTTACCGATGTTTTAGTGTGTTATCAGCTGATCAAAAATGTGGCCTAGATTAGGGCTAGGCCACGCTTTTAGTGCATCATCAGCTGACCAAAAACCTGGCCTAGCCCAGCTAGGGCTAGGCCATGCTTTTATCTGTCACCTTGCCAAACATCGGTAAAGTTCATCGGCAAAGACAGGTGATTTTACCGATACGATGTTTTGCCGATAGGGTGTAATATCGGCCCGATACGATACATCGGTTCATACTCAATCATTAACACCTTAAATGTTCTTTTACATCTTATGCAATATATTCCTGTATTGCGTAGTGCAACAAATATCCGTATCGCGTAGACTGCAATAACTCGTAACATTTTGTAGTTGATCATATAAATAATTGCATTCATGACTACTGAATGATTAATTCATAACTAGGCCTATTCAGAAGCCCTGTTTGTTTTTACACAATTTGGAAGATATCTATGGTTGTGTGCTGTATCACATTCGGTCTTCGGCCTCATGCAATACAGCACCCAACCATAGATATCTCTCGATATTGGGTGAACAAACAGGTGGTAACTAATAGTATTGCGTGAACAAACTGGGGGTAACTAATAGACCAAAATTGGACATTGAATATAAGAATGCAACACTGACCCAATGCCCATATTCCCTACCAAAGCCAAAGGAAGCATATTGTCCTACAATTACTGCAAGTATCATACACTGATCAGTGCTTCCTTTTGCCTGGGCAGGGCAGTCTTAGTGTAATCCTACAATCAATTCTAAAGTTTGAATAAAAGCAAACTCCACGTCAAAAGTTTCTACCCATGATTTCTACATGCCTGCAGATGAATTAAGTTAACATTTTTCTGATAATTTTGGGCACACCAACAAAGTCTGCGCAGTGGAGCGAATCCCAGCGTTATTGATCCCGGATACTCACGGTGTGTATTTGTTGTGTTTATGGTTGTACCTCATGTGTTGTTTAGAAATTAGCCAAAATTGAATTCAGAGGCAATTTTTTTAAATCATCTGTTCTTTGCAAATTGGTGTCGCTTGTTGAAGAATTTGATACATTCAGACTTCAAATCGATGAGTATTTGTTGGTGTGCCAAAAATTATCAGAAAAACATTAATTTAATTCATCTGCCAGCGTGTAGAAATCATGGGTATGACGCGGAGTTTATGTAATGTAACCTACAGAGGTAGGCAACATCTTGTTTCCTTTATGTCCACATTACCTTCAGCACCGATGCCAACCAATTTGACTCCTTTTGATGCAATATAATCTAGTGCCTTGTTGATATTTCCAATGATATGGAACCTGAGTCTGCCTCTCTCTGGTTTTGGGAGCCTCTCTCCAGAGATGACTTCCAATAGAGTCATGAGTCTCAACCCATTTCTGAAGTCTTCGTCTATGTGTTCTATCTGTAAATCGACTTTCCTCAGATGAGAATTGCACCAGGCTGTGAAAGTCTGAAATTTAAAAAAAAAAGAAAATATGCAAAGATTATTGTACATTATGTTTTTCATGGAATCACCCTGGGGGACTTACTCATATGTCCAGCGGTCAAGATCAGGCCTCCAGGCCGCTCATCAGATCCCCATTTTCAGTATGGTTCAGTTCTTTAGAACCCCATTTTGAAGAAAAATACAACATTTTAGCTCCAACTACAGAAATTAATCAAAAATTGTGACATTTTTGAGCTCAGATGCCTATTTTCGGCAAAAATTTCAGTTAACCAGACCCTCAAAAATCAGTTTCAATGACCAAATTTTTGCTCAAAATCAGTTTAGTAGACCCCAATTCTGGCGCTTTGTGCCTGACATACATATACCTATCATTTTCAAATTTGAGTGCCCCCGGGGATATCACACATCACAACTAGGACATCAAACAATAATAGAAAATAGCTCTAAGAAAGTGAATTAAAAATAAAGTGTGAGTCCTAATTTGGATGTTTACGTTCAACTTTGGACCTCTTTATTATTTCTATTTTTGTCCTGAGGTTGAATAACATGAGAACCAGCAGGCAGCAAGTTTAGCCAATTTGTTTTACAGAAAATCTATTTATGATCAGCAGTAATATGCGCAGATATTAGTGTAGGTGTGCAAAGGTTTTTTCAACATAGAAACAGCCCCGGGAAACAGGCACCATGTTGTGTTTCACCTTAAAATTTCGGTGCTAAGGGATAAAATGTCAACAATGTTTCAGTTTCGTAATTATTTCAAGTAATTTCAAATCTGAATCATTTTGCAATATTATGAATCACATCAGCTACACAGGATGTGAATTTCATTAGAACCGGAAACCCAGATATGCATGTGGTATGTCTTCAATTCAAATCGATTTTGTCACAACACATGTACAAAAACATGCATTACTGAAATGAACAGTTACTAGTTTCGTATCAACATATCCCACATTATCAGGCCTTGTATTTTGAGGCGTGCGAGTGCGATAGCATACCATCACACACCTAAAATGATCTTAAGGAGTGTGATTTTCAGCAAACCTAAATTGGGTGACATTATACACAATTATATGAAATGCACACCTACAGCACACCTGACGATCTTGATAAGTGCTATTTGTAGCACACCAGGTATTTCCAAAATACAAGGCCTGACATATATTGATGCATTGATGGGACACTGTAAACAGGCAGATTCCAATTAAAGTATAGTAGGTAAAATACTGAAAACAAAGCCTGTAAATTTGATATTTATATTTGAAAGTATTTTCTTTCATTTTTGAATCTGTATATACTCAAAGCAGAGAACTGACATTGCATGTAATCCCATCACCCTTTGTTGTTTCAAATAATTTCCAGACATGAAAATTCAGAGCCTTGTGTCACAGTTTTGCGTGTGCAATTTACGCAAATACGGATACGATGTCGCAGTACTGTTATTACTGATTGGAAACAGCGTTGCATACTTCCCAATGTCCTGTGCTTGTCACAACTTCTGGATACTTGTTGGCTGCGTTCAAATTGTTAGTTCGTGTCAAAAATGTATTTGAAATAATAATAGTTAAGTTGTGGTGTTCTGGACCTTAACACTAGTTGTTGTAGCTGGCATCGCAGAATGTTTTAGGAGTGTTTGACATGATGTTTTTTGTTTGTTTGTTTGAGAAACTGAAGGTTTAACAAAATGCAACCAGCAGCAAAGTATAACAAACACTCGCATCTCTGATAATTGTTTGGACTGCCTCTTTGCACAGTTGTCTTTTCAGAAGCTTCTGGTGCTCAAAGGTACATGTGCCCCATCATATCAAAAGGTACCCTTCCCAAAATGAAAATTAATTTTTTGGTCTCATCTGAAAGATTATAAAAATTAATCTTTAAAATGACACCTTGCTTTTGGTTATTGGATGTGCCACTGCAAAGTTACATCCAAATTGGTAAAAGGCATCAGGCTAATGCAGAAAACCATAGTTCTAAGAAAATCATGTTTAAAGTTTCTGTAATGGTAAAACTTGAATGGAGAAAAGATTTTTATCTCGGTCTTTAAAACATTTGTCTTATTTTTTTGATGATGAAACCTGATTAATATGATAGAATACACTTCAAAGGTAACAGTTTCTGATGAAATTAGAAATTTGACCTTGGACGTGATTTTTTACTATGCTCAGCTTCGATGGCCCGTATCTCGTACTTAACTATGTCGACCTTAAGGTACCTTTAGATATGACGGGCACATATAATTGTGTGTTTCGCAATCACTACAAAGTTTTTAACACAGACCAGATTTCCTTGAAATCCATATGGTTAAAAGTATGATCTGCAATCTTTGAAATATGATGTCTGCATATGCATGACATCATTTGTGATTCACTACAAATTTTGCCTCCTACGCTAATGACATGCTGCGTTTCCAAAATTAGACACTGTACAAGCCCGGCCATGAGGCACACTTGGAAGGAAATCCCATGCCAGTTCTCACCCTGTTTTGACACAATTTTAGATTGAAAATTCCAGCCTAAACCCAGGCAAGGTGATTGACCACTATTTCTGTACTGACTGGTCATCACAAAGGCATGGAAACGGATACATTTGATAAAATACAGAACTGCCCATTTAGTCCGAAGTATCATGTTTTAGAGAATTGTGGCAGTTTTCTCTAGCACCCATTTGCTTTCCTACATCTGTCATTCATACAGGTGGCAATATAAACACTGTAAAGCTATAATGCGTAAACTATCAAATGCACCATCATTGTTTCATAGTGCATACAGCCAAAAATTATTGGTCCAAGAATCCATCCATCTTTTCAGAATTCTTCAGGATTCTATAAATTGTGCCATTAATTTTGACATTACAAAATGTTGATTATCATTTTTTCACCAATTGCCAATTTACATTCTCCTCCCAAATCAGAATAATACTACCCTCATTGATGCCTGGTCTATAGTCCTTTCGGCAAAAACCTGAATATATTAGAAATGAATCCCCCTACTCCAGTATAAAATCCATTGTATTGTCAATCAGTCCTGATGTCAATGACCTTGTCACTTGTATGCTTGCTACTTGGGATCTTCACATAAAGAGAATCAGCATCAACAAGGGATGGGTTTTGTGCTCAGCTTAGCAGATGTTTTTCACCATAGATTATCAAATTCAATCATATATTTTTAAAGACAGTTCACTATGTACAGTGAGCATCATAAGGAAGATAACTAATTGTACAACTCATCTTTCAGGGATGATTTTCCCCCTGATTTTCTATCTGTTCTGCAAAAGAAAATTATAATGTGGGTTACAAGCAAGGTTTACGATCTCAAAGATATTTTTCTTGAAAGCACTGAAACATATACCCCGTTCAGACACACACAAAAAAAGTCTTAAGCCAACATCGAGATTTTTTTTTTTATTGACTAGGCTTGCATTCCTTAGATATCGATTCCCTCAAAATGATTTGACCCAAAGTCAAAGGCCAATGCAGTTATTGCATCTTGCACTATGCTGTAATCAGATTAGCTGGAAATGATAGTACTACCCTATCCAAAATAAATGAATTGACTGATAACATCAGTATTTTGTAAATATTCTTTAACCTATGACTTCGCAATTCAAATAGTAGCTGAATGTTTGCACAACTAGACACAATATTGCTACTGTATGCATGATAATCACATGCTGGCAAATACCAGTTGAACTGGAGTAGCTTGAAGGGCCACTCGATATCCAGTTAACACTTCTGGCATTTAAGAATTGGCAAACTGTAAAGAGAAATTAACCCTAAAACAGAAGTAAATTAATTTATATTGAAAATCACAGAAAGTTTAAAATATAAAAAAGAATGCTTTTCTTCCTCTTGTTTCTGATGTAATCTGTTTGGAAAATACTTCTAGTCTTCATCTGAACCTTTGATTCATGATCCACTTTTCATCCTCAAGGTCACCTCACTAAAAACTGGGTTCTTGTAAATGTGCTTGCATTTTTGAGAAAAGTGAAAAAGAGTGTCATTTTCTAATTATTGCCGGACAGTACATATATAGACCTACATAATTACAACACAGTAGTCTATGGGGATTTTTGAAAGCTTGCAACTTGGAAACGAATGGTCCGAATCATGTCGGCATACATTTATGTTGTACACTTCTTTTTATTTAGCCAGAAATGAGGTGAGGTTTCATCACATCCGACTCATGAATTGCACCTTTTATTTGCATAAATTATATTATATATTAAGCCTGTATTCTCAATGGCTCAAGACATTGGGAAATAATGTACAGACATACTGCTGAGTAGCACTACAATCGGGCTTGACTGATGCGGCTCGGCTGTCAGTGACTTTCAATGTTCTATGTAGAGTCAATGTATTTATTAAGTTAAGGTATGTTTCCACGACGAGTTCTGTTTCAAAAGGTACTCACTTTCGAAAGGAATACTAATCCCCTCAAGTATAAGCGGCCGTCTCCACGATAACTTTCAACTTTGAAAGGAACTCTCTTTCGAAGGTGAATACACAGTTTATACCAGTATAAAATAGTACTGTTGAAATGAGTGACGTTATTTGACCTGAAACCAAAATACTGCAAAGGTACATAAATCGGGCTGTTGTTCAGAAATAGGCCTATAGTAATGATGGCCACACTAGGAAATTTTGTGTTATAGGGTTTGAACTTTAGCAACAATTAAGACCATGCTATATGAAATTAGATTTTAAGCAAAGTGAGCATGTGTCAAAATAATGTCAATGTATATTATGAAAGACGCCGATAAATGTTGTGCTTGTATATATATATATAAATGAACATATTTTCTTTTGAAAAGCAGTAACTGTTATCATTTTGAATGAGTTGCAATGATCAGCCTGGGCATACCAACGTATACTATAAGGCCTATATACTGATGACATGTTACTCAATTAAATAAATATGGCGGAAACTGTCCAAAATCATCAATAAGTTCTGTTGTAATACACTATTAAAGCGAGATAGTGCTTGCTTGTAGGTTTTGGTATGGCTTTTGTTTCAAGGTCGCGCTCAACTGCAAGTTGTCAACTGCGAGTTGTTTCCACAGGATTTCACTTTCGAAGGTAAGCCGTCAACTGCAAGTCAACCATAAGATTTCTTGTAGTTGAAAACTCGCAGTTGAGGTATGTTCCTTTCGAAGGTGATTACCTACGAGTGCGTTTCCACGGTTACTCACCTGTGAGTTCACTTTCGAAAGTGAGTACCTTTCGAAAGTGAACCCGTCGTGGAAACACACCTACTGTTAAGTATATAGGCGAGGGTTGCAAGTGCGACTGAGTGACCAAAGCCATAAAACTTGTAATTAAAAAAAAATGAACATTTATGAACTCTGGTGCAACCAGGTTTTGAAAGAAATGTTGGCAACCATTATAACAACAGTGGTTAGAACATGCTGTGTTAAGATTTGAAACACCCTCGTATTTTCCTCCAGCAAGCATGGACTTAGTTGTAATTGAACTCTTAACATGACCATGAATGTACACAATAAGACACCCTCCTGTAGAGCAGGTCAAATGGGATCAAATTTTGCAACAGCGGAAATGAACATTTTGACCGAGGCTATTTTACGATGCCTTCCTGGTAGGGTTTGATGTTGGCATAAATTTAATTTTAGGAACGATTTGCATTGCCAAATTATAGCTTAAACAACATCAAATCCGTAATGCTGTTCTCGTTTTTTTAAATCATCTG
>JXSR01S018763.1:31947-46099 GCA_000969725.1 Ophiothrix spiculata
CTTAGAGAAAGATAAATGCTGCTTTGTTTCAATGCTTTTGAGAATACTTTCAAGAATACTTTCAATGATCAACAAACCTAGAAGGACAAAACTTAGGTGTCTGATCCATGATAGATCTGACTGAAATTTGCTAGTAAAAATCGGCATGATTAATATTTTATCGATGTAGAACCAATTTTTAAAATAAAAATTCGGGGTCACTGCATTCATTTTTGCATGCGAGTCGGTTTCAAAATAGCGTATTTGTCCCTTTTTTGGAAAAATTAGTACAGTGGAACCTCGTTAACACAAAATCACTGGGGCCAAAGAGTTTAGTTTGGGTTATCAGAATTTTGTGTCATCTAACTGATTTTACATAGGAAGTCAATACTTGAGACTCTATAAACATTTTGTGTTAAATCAGGGTTTTTGTGTTAACAGATTTTGATATAAAATTGGATGGATTGAGCATGATACAAAAAGATATTGGTCGAGCTATGAGTTTTACGAAATATCGTGCGAGACGCGCAGCGTCGAGCTCGATATTTCTAAAACTCATAGCGAGACCAATATCTTTGAGTATCATGCGAAAAAATCCATCCAATTTTATCATTATTATGTTCAAAATCTGACATTTTGTTTTCTGTCCAATATCCCTGACCGATTTTTTTGGAAATCGGTCAGCTCAGAACATAATAATGTGTTAAAGAGGTTCCACTGTACAAGGGTCTATTGGAAATGTGGCAAAAGTAACATTATTTAATGTTCATTCAAAAATTTCCCACTGAAATTTTGTGTCAATTTTATCACCACATTTGAAAGTATGTTCTTTCAATTAAAACAATAAAAATTAGGGGTCACCAACATAATTTTCACAAAAAAATTAGAAAATGAGAAATTTTTTGGCTTCAAAACACTATTCTGCGTATACTGTGCATGCGCGTCGCTACACTTGCGAAATCAAAACAAGTGCCTACCAGTACACGTGGACCAGACACCTTACGTTCCTACATTGAAGGCTGTTTCAGCTGCATAGCCCTATCAGGTGTTGCTCCTTGTATGTTGCACAATTGTAGCGGCGTAGACAAGTGTTTTTCATTATGCATAGATGTGTAATTTGCAGAGTGGTTTGGTTGTACTTCCTAGTTTTATGGACTAAAAGAGTAACATACTGTTCAAATTTCTCATTCAAGTTAGACTGATATGGCATAAAAGCTAGGCAATTGGTAAATGCGAGATATATCAGCATTTAGAGTATCACGCTGTAAAAGTTTTTCTGCAATTTTGGAATGCACATTGGTGAGCATTTAATTTTACAAAATAACATTGTTTATAATAAAACTCTATTACAAAAAGATCAATTTTTTGTATATTCCCCTTGCCCATGAAATTCACAAAAATAAGTCTCAAGAAAATGTCAAAATTTTATAGTAATCTGAAGTACTGTAAGCCAAATATTGGAAGTTAGATTTGCAACTTTGCAATGAAAGCAGCTGTCTGTCAATTTCATGCAACCAATCCAAAAGTGGTTATGATGCTGTAGAAAAGAGAAAAAATGACACACATCAAACTGAAAATTAGACACTCATTCTTCTGGGAACGGGACAAAAATATTATAAAGACATGTGGGCCGTCACTTGCCACTGATGACTCGCATGAGCCATTCACTGAAGGCTGCGAGAAGTCATTTCTCGATCAGGTAGCAATCTGTTCGGTTGGAGACTTAATAGGCAAGGGGCAGCCTAGCATTTGTACGCACATTAGAGGTATTGGGGCAACCTACTTTTGTGCAAATAAGTGTTGGCAAGGGGCAGCCTTCAGTAAGACTCTTTTCAGAGCCACGAAAATCTCAAAGGAACAACACATTAGAGGTAAGGGACAACCTACTTTTATGTGAATCTGTTGGCAAGGGGCAGAGCCACCACAATCTCAAAGAGGTGATCTGCTTTCAACACTGTTGGCAAGGGGCTGCCAATAATAATATCAGTGAATAACTCATGCGAGTCATCAGTGGGAAGTGACGGCCCAAATGTCTTTATAATAATATTTGTCCTGAAGAAGTCAGAGCTACTCCTGACGAAAGCTTGACAGTTCAAAACTTGTCCGACGGCACTACTACTACTACTATAGACCTTTTCAAAACATGACTTTCCGAGAATTTCCGAAGCTGATTTTACACTTTCCGGCAATTGCCGACAGAAAAAGTGACTCTTCAACACAATAACCAGAATGGTAAGTTCGCGGTCTCGTAAACTGGTTGCGTACGAATTCGAACTTGTAATTAGCGTTAGCGCTGAAGAGTCACTTTTAGTTGATGGGACTTTTTTCTTAAGCTTAATCAGCACAGATCAGCTGATTTCAAATGGAAATTTCACTCTTTCTGTCGGTGAGCTTATGGTGCCGTCGGGCAAAAGTTGTTCAGAATTAGTGTATCCAATAATGTAGGGGTCTGGTTCTATTTATTTTTCACTTTTATTGCCCCGAAATGCAAGAGAATTTTTGGAAAATTTTGTTGACAAAATCGTGCATACTAATGAGCTTGAACGTGATTGGTTGAAAAAATGGCCATGTGATCAATGTTCCGGAGATTTCCGAATGGATTTTGAAACGGTCTATTGCAACACACATATTCAAGAATTCATAAGCTAGTACTATATGATTGACCTGGGGGTACTCAAACAAAATTTGCTAGGTATGTGATATCCGCAATATCCAACAGAGTGTCTTGCGGAACTGATTTTTGGTCAAAAATACGGTCTATGGAACTGATTTTTTCCCGAATTGAGGTCTCAGGAACTGCTTTTCTCCATAAACATATAAATTTGAGCTGAAAATCGCTCAAAATTAGGTTGAAAACATAATAACACACAATTTTGAGCCATTGCTTTGAAAGTGGGGTCTTCGGAACTGAACTAATCTTGAAATGAGCATCTCGGGGAGCGGAAGAGGAGGCTTGAAAAGGGGGGTCTTTAGGGTGGCACATACCCGTGCCTTCGGTCAATGTAAGTGACCCCCCCCCGGGTGATTGGCACTCTCAATTACCTGGCAACCATTCAGTGGTTTTGACCAAATTTCCTAATCAAGATTGCAGATAGACTTAGGCCAGGGTCAGACGAATTACAACATCACATTTATTATAATGGAAATGTTCATCCTTCACTTTTTTTAATGCAACAACGACACGATTGTAATAAATAGGGGTCACATGAATTATGGCAACCAATTTTTAGTACATGTGATGTTGTCATTTGTCTGACCCCGGCCTTAAGATGTATAAAAAAGATCTACGAGGTGAAATAAAACAAGTGCTGATACAAAATGATTTGTGGAGGGGTGGTAGCACCTCAAGTATATTATTTGACATCACTTCCCCTCAAACCATACATTTTCAGCTACCAATATTAATTGATACTTACATAAGAAAATAAAAATACGTAAAATGTTTTTGACTTGATGTTTCCTATATAGATAGGTAAATTAAACATGCACAATCCTTTGCTATTTGTGACTGTCCAGCCCGTATGAGCCGTAAATGCCAGAAAATTCCTTTTGCGCTACAGGTGAAAATACATGTCAAGGTCGTAATTATCCGAAATTGATTTTTTGACAGATTCCCAATCCTTGTGCTTTAATACTACAAATAAATACCAGCAAAGTTTCATTTCAAGAAAATGATAAGAAATGTGAAATAAATCTGCATATTTTTAAGACATCAGGGCTTACTGATCTTTGAACACATTTATCTCAGTTATACGTTTTACTCCCTGACAACCTTTGATTATAACTTCGACTTCTGGAAATCATGTGAAGTTCATTAAGGTGTCATTTTAATCCTTAAAGCATGGTCTTTGCAAATATTTAAAAAGTGAAAATGACAAGAGGTGGCACCTACGGCTGGTTTGGGATAGACGGTCACATTTGTCAGCATTCATGTGCCATGTATGAGTAAACTGAACTTTGCTATTTGGTCCTCTGTTTTTACACAAAAAGCCTACAACTGTCTTCAAAATTTCTATATGACTAACTGTTTTGAACAGTATTTATTAATTCTTACTGTAAAGCATATGCAGGCGTGAGCATATGTGCTGTAAAATGAAGAAAGGGATACCGTATATATCCCAAATTCAATTGTAATTGGATAAAAAATAAGGATACATTTTTAAGACGCTACTCAGGAAATTCAATTCAGACAACTTCAGTCTTGAGTACCCACTTCAGTCCCAGAGGAGTAATTGTTAACCTTATGTGGGTTGTACTAAATTATATCCTAGTCCTACTTTTAAACACAACCCAAGAGATCCAGACAGGCCCGTAGCAAGGATTTCTCAAGGGGGGCAGATTTTCAAAAAAGTGGACCTTTTGGAAGAACATTTTATGACAAGCAAAAAAAAAAGGTTTACAGTAGTTTTCCAAGCATTTGTTTGTAGTATTTTATTAAGTAACGACACACATTTACCGTGTTTTTTGGTGCTTTATAGGTGTTTTTTGGTGGACATTTAAGGAATTTTTGTGGACTTTTGGGGGCCTTTGACTGAAAAGGGGGCCTGGATCCATAAATAAATCTCCATTGTTTTAAGGATTGGACCTTTTGTTACCCTACTTTATCATTTTTATAAATTTCAAGGCAGATAAAGGGTCCCAGTACACTTTTCACAGGAAATAATAATAATAATAATTGCATTTACACTACCATTTCAAGAGGTTACCATGGTTCACTATTTAATAATACATTTTTTCAAGGTTTTAAAGGAGCATGGTCCGATTTCTCAAAATTCAGTTTTCAATGACATATGAAAGATGTCCACTTAAGAGGTCTAAGTTTCAAATTTCAGCTGAATCCGTCACACCGTTTTAATTTTATGGATATTTTTGTATTTCAGAGCTGCTTATATTTTACTGTAAAATTAATTATGGACACATTTTCATACATATCTCCAAAGTGGAACATAACTCGGCCGTGAAATTTCACATAGGTTATGAAAAAAAACGAGCAATATTTTTGTACCAAAATCTCAAAAAGCTTGAAAAAATGTTGAGGCAATCGGACCATGCTCCTTTAACTGCCGTTTGTGATTATCTTTTAAGGGAATTGAGTTGGACAATTTTATGTGCTAGATAGATAATTTAATAGCAACAACTTGTGAGTTAGTAAATCAACACAAGACCCATAATGTTGAATTAGGCCTGCCATCTTATTCTGAAAAGGTCACAGGTCGGAGACACAGCCATTTTCATATTGACTTTATAGGTGTTAAAGGTTACATCTTTTTTACCTACTCCTACAATGCAACCCTCACTACAAAGACCTGCTCTATTCAAAATGTTGACTGTGAGATAGATAGGTAAAAAGTTTAGTAGCATGATGAAGTACAGCTTTGTAATGCAGTTAAATCTTTATTATCACAAATACTGATATGATATATATGGTAAGTCCGGCTATAGACCATATCGATAATTGACATACTCCCGGAACTCAGAGCGAGAGCAAGTAGTGTGTTTATCATACTTGGCCTCATTCTGAGTTCCGATTCCCCGTCCGGTTCTGTGGATTTACCCCATCAACGGCGGGATTATGTCAATTATCGATATGGTCTATAATGAAATATATTTCTATATATACCAATTATTGCCATATAAAATTGTTTTTATAACTCTGGTATGTGACCAAATTTTGATATAAAAACTTATCTTGTCCAAAGCAACTTTATTATACAACGAAATCCCACCAATACAAGATTGTATTATCAGGAGTTTGTATTTGAACATGAAAAAGTGATTCTTGGGACCTCTAAATCACCTTGTATTATCAGGGTTTTTGTATATCAGAGCTTGTAAAATCCAAATTCCAATGTAATGAGTAATGAGTTTCCACTGTACACAGCAAGATTCTTCTTGGAAGTGCTTGTAAAGGGTTACTGTAATTACTACCACATCTACTGATGTACTGCTCATACCTAGCAAGTGCCCATGTGGCTGCAGAGGTACACTGACAGTGGGCTTTTCTGAGGGATATTTCATGGGGGTAGATGCACTTCAGAGTATGTACTATGATGGTACTAGTGTGCAGTCCTCCAGAATTCAAGGCCTTTATACAGTTGTACCGAATTCCAGGCCTTTGTGCAGTCCTACTAAATTCCCTGCCTTTTACCCTGTGACTATAAAATCAGACATAACTAAGAGCACTGGAATGCAAATAGTTTTTTAACGATGGTCTATGGAATGTACTTGTATTAGGTATTCAAACACGCTACAGAGTTGTTCATCACTAATCAACAACGATGCATCCATACATCCGCGTATTTTTATCAAGCTACCCGAGCTGCTAAAAATATTCTGAGGCATTAGATGCAAAATAGTTGATTAGCAATGAGCAACTCTGTAGCATGTTTGAATACCTTTCAACAACGAATATCTATCTGAAAACGTATGAATTAAATTCAAAATGTTTTCAATTTAACAAGATTTCATCTTAAAAAAATAGTAAAATACTAGTTTTTAAATTTTTGTTGCTTGTCATTTTCAACTGTTTGCAAGCGAAAGTCCTTGCAACGTACTCAAGTTCACTTAAGTGAACAGTGTAAACCAAGGAATTTTTATATGGGAACCGGTACTCGCCGCCATTTTGTAACTCCTATGGGACAGCAGCCATCTTGGATTGTTGCTCATGGAGGGTGAGTTATTGTACCTCCGGCATTTACGGCTCCGTGTGCTACACTTCGAGAGTCTTCGCAACGAATTAGCGGGAAAATTGGCGTACGGGAAAATTGGCGTACTTTGATCAGAGCAAGTCGCAATACACGCTACTTGAAACGCAGACACGGTTTGCTCGTGAAACAAAATGCACATGCTGTATGTGCGTCAAGTGAAGATTTACGCAATCTGCCTGGATATCGCGCCAAATTCCGAATATATCAGGAGGTACGATAACTCTGCTTCATGAGCGACACAAGATGGCGGAGAAAACCGGTTCCCCTATCAAAATTCCTTGGTGTAAACGAACCTCTGCATATGTTGTCAGCTGTGTCATGCGTAACACACTTATTTGAATATCAACTGTGGATTCATCACGAATCAACAACGACATGTCCCGTGTAAGAAGATATGGTGAGTTGTTGAAAGTATGATCAGTCCTGTTAAAAAGCTTATGCATAATAGATCATACTTCTCCATTACTTATCGATGATGACAAACAGTGATTTCATCAACCACTAACGAAAGAGAGGACAAAGATTTAAGATTGATGTCAAATCACCACTTGTGTTTTTGCTCTTTAACATAGCTACTGAAAATTAAACTGAAATGGAATGTCTAAATTCATACATTTGTGGAAGAAGAGTTACATGATGATCACAATGATGATATTACTATTAGTTTTTGACAAAAATGTATGATTTTGGCCTCATGAAACATATAAAAGCGTACTATTTGGTACAAATATTTTAGAAAATGTAACTGAAAATTATTTCAGGATAAAAATGTTGGATTACTTTTCTACTTGAAACAATTGTCCAGGATTAGTTTAATCAGAGTTTAATTTTTTCCTAATTTTTGAAATATTGCCAAAAATAGATCAAAACCACATTTTTGGTGAAATCTCAATTTAGTACCCATTTTAAGCATTACTTCAAAAATTGAGATCAAAATAGAAAATATTGAGATAATCAACCCTGCACATTTTGAAAAGTAAAATAATGGAAAATTACACCTGATGCAAAAAACATGATTTTTGATCCCCAGAAAATTTTGGTGCCAAAAACACAATTTTTGACCTAGCCAAAATTAATTAATTTTGGTCCAATCATTATCACAATCAGCATGAAATCAGTTTTTAGAAATGGAAATTTTATATGGATTTAATTTTCAGATGCTAAGTTATAGAGCAAAAACATTTCAAAATGTGATGATACCAGCCTTACCGTACACTTTTTGAGGCAGATCTGGTACCTACTCGGAACCATTGTATGCAAGGTTCCATAAGACAATTTCTCATTATCAATAAGCATCCAATCTGATTTAATCAGCTTGGACATATTCAAAGTACCAACTAAGTAAAGACAAGTTGTGCCATTTTTTTCAATCAAGATCATGATTCCATTGGTGTTGTGCTCTCTGGAGTTGTCTCATCTGCTGGGGGCGCTGTTGTCTCATCTGCTGGGGGCGCTGTTGCATCACCAGCTGGTGGCGCTGTTGCATCACCCCCAGCTTCTACAGATTCGCTGCCTTCATTTCCGCCTTCTGATGGTTCTCCATTAAAATGTTCTATTTTAGTTGCAAATACATCTTCTCCTGTTGGTGGCGGTGGTGGTGCTTCTGGCTGAAATTGGAAGAGAAATATTGTTGTATTTCACTTCAATCCAGGCCTTCATTTTTAAGGCGAGCTGGAGTGATTGCCCTCCTCTGCTTGCCTAAACAGTTTCTTAGGTGAGCAATATTTAGCTCACCTCAAATTACTAAAACCAGTTAATATCTATTGGCGTAACCTCAAATCACTCTCCTAACAACTCTCCTTGAACCTTTCAGAAGAGTATTTTATAGCTCTTCAGCATTTTTCAAAAATTAAGCCCTGAAATTCAACAAATTTATTCAAAATATACAATGCTATATATTTGACTGATTCAGTTGCTAATGTGTGGACCACAGAATTGATTTCATATGTATAAAACTCTTGCTGTATGCGCATGAAATTTAAAAACAACTTGAAGAGACTGGGTTTGATAAATTAATAAAGAGCTAGACATAGTGAAAGAGCATCAACCTAATACTCTGTGTGTTGTGTTTTGAAGTCTTACAAGACTTATGCTGCTTCATACTTTTGTAGCTTTGCAGCTTTGTAGCTCTGTCGTCTGCTTCATTTCACACGTTTGTAGCTTTGCAGTTTTGCCGCTTCATGTCGGTTTGAAAGTTGAATTCATTTCAACTTGAAAAATCTTGTTGTGAAACAAAATTTTGCCGATATTGATTATCTCAGCGACATACAGCTTTGTCGTTACGACAACCGGAATCGACAAGATTTTTCAAAATATATATGTCATGCAGCGACAAAGCTACAAAACTACACGAGTATGAAAGCAGCATGAATAAGGACAATTGGACAAAATTGAAAAATGTTATCTTCTTGTGATTTACATTCGGTATGTTCGGTAATAACTGCCAAGTACCAAATATAGTGAAAATGTTTGATTAAAACCTTCAGAAATTTTGTTTTGCATGTTGATCTTGGGTATGAAGCTATTCTCCTAAAGTGTGGGTTGATGCAATAAGTCAGGAAAAAGGTTAAGTTTCATTGATAAAACATAATTAAATTGTTAAAAAGGTGCTAGAGTTACTCAATCTGTTGTTTTTGTAATCAAATAGATCATATCTCATTTTGAGAAGAACATTGAGTGTTGTAACATTTTCTTTCATCTATTGAAAAGTATAAAGAATTTTCAAGTTTTGATAGAAGTGTTGTTAATCTTTGCTTTTTGCAAAGTATGCGCATGGAAGCCTTATGTGGTTTTGGTAAAATCAATTTCCCAATTTGATTTCAATTAAGAATAACACAAAATGTTTCTCTGAATTTGTGATCGATGATACGCGTTTCGTTTGACTCAAAATCAGATATTTTGATTTGTTTTGTCAAACTCATCAGCCACATTTTGCTTTGCTTGATATTATCAAATGCCTTAAGTTTTGGCTACGTTTTAACCAGTAGAACATGCAAAAATGTTTATGTTTGATTTTCATTACATGAATACTGGTCGGTATCAAGCAAATGTGTACTTTTTATATTCACGTCATGGTTGCCTTGTAAAGTTATTATTTTGTTAACTTTATTTCTTTACAAGCATAGACCAACAGGCCTATATTTAAACAACCCCACGATGAATAAGATATAAGAATACAATAGTTATGATGGTTTAAACTTCTAAGGTGCCCTATTTAGGCATCTTATTTCACAATTCATTTATATAGGCCTTACTTGTTGTATGTAACATAAATTTGCTGTTACCTCATAGATTGCAGATAAATCAAAAGTAATTTTAATTTTCAATTGAATCTGCTAAAAGAGACCGATTTCAACATTTGGGAGCAATAATTATTAATAATGAAAGAAAATCTTAATTAATATTTTGATATTTAGGGGTTGAATTGACGATGAAACTTTGCCCGCTTTTTTAATACCACTAACACTTCAAATGATGTAAAAATCCCCAAATGTCTGGAAAAAAGTTTGGGGATGATGCCGACCAGTGTTTTGAATCCCTGTGAAATAGACGGTACAAAACCCCCATTATAATTTGTATGCTTACCTTTTTAACCTCCTGGATGTATTTGCTGAACATACTGGAGTACATTTTCTTTTCCCTGGCCTTGTCTTGCTTGATATGATGCACACACACAGCCACCTGATTCTTAGCGGCTTTGTTATTTGGATCAAGTTCTACTACTTGTGCAAAGTCTTCCTTGGCCAGATCCCATTCTCTTAACCCTGCTTTTGCTTGGCCACGACGGAAAAGACCCTTCTCGTTTGATTCGTCAATCTCAAGTGCCTGAAATGATTAACAGATATTGGCAAGACTATTATCATATCAACGTTTTAATACACTGGCAATTGAACACACTAAATGTGAAACTTGAAAAATCCGGACCTATTGGGCAAAACTTTTGGCGGTTACAGGTGTGTACTCTAGGATGAAGGACTGTCAACGTAACACTAGCAGGTAGTGTGGGTATATAAGGCCAAACAAAATAAATGGTTTGTTCCCTTAACATGTTGGAAAAAAAGAAGATCAGTAGGTAAGAAGAAAATTTTGGAATATTATGTGGGGTTCAATAGGAATAATTTAATATAAGCAATAGGTCCACTTCTTTCAACAAAATCAAAAAAGTTTGACATTTTACTTCTTTTTGAAACTGATTAGTTGTGAAATTTCAGGACTTTTTTTCTTTTTGAGTAAAGCACTTTACCATGGATTTTTATGCTGCTGTGCCGGTAGTCGGTTATCAGATTTTGTACCCAGGTATTAGGTGGAAAAATTGTTGTGTTGCCCTTTGGGGGAAAAATTTCAAAGTCGGGTTGGTTGGTTGGGAGTCTTTTTTTTTACTTTTCCTGAAGGAGATTTTGACCTTAAAAATCTCTACAAACAATGCATGTTAAAGTCATATGACAACATAACAAGATCATTTATAAGTTATTTCTGACAGGACACCAAAAGTGTGTTAATTTAACACATTTATTGTGAGTTTCTGTTCTAGAAATGGCAAGTTTAATTGAAAACAATTGCAAAAAAAAAGGGGGGGGGGAAATCCCAACCCAATTTTTGCCAGATTTAGGGTCGGTATAAGGGCAACACAACAATTTTTTTTAGGCCTTACATGCAGAAAGGTCTAAAATTACCATATCACCAAGGAAACTCACCTTATCACATGACCTAATCGCCTCCATGAAATCTTCTACTTTGATATAAGCCATAGCTAAATTGAGATGACCGGCAAGTAAGATGGGCTTGGACTTGGCTTTCTGCTCGTCTGATAAATCCACATCGTAGTCCAATATACTCACTACTCTCTTGTAATGTTTGATGGCATCTTGAAAATTACCACTCTGTAAGGGACAAAAAAGGATTGTGAAATATGATCATGCAAACAGCTCCCTAGTTTATGCTGCTTTCATACTCTTGTAGTTTTGCAGCTTTGTCGCTGCATGACATGTCGCTGAGATTGATATCGGCAACATTTTGTCACACGACAAGATTTTTCGAGTTGAAATGAATTCCAACTTTCAGAGCAACATGAAGTGGCAAATCTGCAAAGCGACAAAACTGCAAAGCTGCAAAAGTCAGGCCTTCATTTCTAGAAATGTGTGGAGAGCTATTAATCGCTCTTCTGGCAAAGCTGAGGAGCTCAAATCGAGCTCCTTAAAATAACTCTCCCAGAAATGGCGAGGAGCTTTATTAATTTGAATGTGTATTAAATAAAAGGACAAATAATAAATATACATGTACTTTAAAATAAAACACACACTTGAATTTGATAAATTTCAATTACATCATACATGCCATAAGAAGGCCCATGGCTTGAATATATTTTTTGTCATTTAAACAACACTTCTGTTAATTTTAATGTAAATTTATTTTTCGTATAGTGCTGTAATCGATACACTTTGTAAATGTCGCTATATCGGAAGCATATTCTGCGACAATATGCAGTGATTTTATTGACTCGATCTTATTGACTCAAACTAAATCCATTTTTGTAGCCACACATTGTCAGAATAAAAAATCGCCATTTACCGTATTTACACCTTTACTTTTCCCCACTATCATCCCCTCTTGTTCTTCCATCCATCCTTATTTTTTGTATATTTATTATTTAAGTTTTGAAGAAATATTAATCACAATTTGACCGGCAGTTTGGGTGCTGTAAAAGCTTTCACGGGTTGTAAACAACAGCTGGGTAACCCCTTAGTAACCCAACAGCTGTGCAGATCGCCATTTTAATAACTAGCAGATTACACGATCATGACGGTGATCGCTTGACACGCACATCGAACACGGTACATCGTTCGCATGTAGCACTGTTAAGGAGACAATTACATGGTCTTCGACTACAGATGGCGCTCTAAACGTTTCCAAAGGCCTTTTTTTCTATAAATATTTATATCGTTCGTGTGTCTATACGAAGGATTGCCTTGGTCGATTCTCTAATTCCCGGGTCTATATTCGCAAGGAGCGTGACATATCGCGCACGTAAAACCATGTTCAGGGGCGCTGTAGGAGCGCCGGCGCGATCGCGCTCCTCAGAAATGAAGGTCTGTGCAAAAGTGTGAAAAGAACCAAGTGACCGAGCTACAAAGCGACAATAAGTATGAAAGCAGCAATAATCTTGCCTAGCTTCAGCATATTTGTGTGATGCATATATTTTGTGTAGGTGAGGTGAAAACTTAAAAAAAAACTTATGTAAGATTTAAATAAACAATATATGAAATCTACTTGATTTGTAATGATCACAATGACAGAAATATCCAAGCATTATATTCATTTTGGAATTCTCTGACGGTTCCAGGAATTTTAAGGAAAGACATTGCTTGAAATCTACCAATACTTAGTCTTGAAAATATTATAGTACCTATTCTAGTAGCGCTTGTGCTAACTCTGAACACACAACAACATAGCAGTTGATGACAACACATTAGTAAAACTGAAACCTATTCCACCTGTGGTCGATTTCACCAACATTAAAACGCATCGTAAAAGCATCGTAAGACCGAACACATAGTTCACCCATCGCAAATTTACAATCACCTTTTGGTTCATCGCAAGTTGCGATGTGTTGCATTGGTTGGAATTTTCCCTGTGCAATATATACGTATACCATGCGTTGCATCACATGCTTGCGGAGGGTTTCGTCTTTGTGAAATGCAGTCCAGCTGCACACTGAACGCATCGCAGCTACGATTCATCGCAAATTTATTTATTTATTTCACTTTATCACTGGCACATAGAAATCTAGTTACATATAAAATATAAAAATGTTTATAGTCATCTGAAAAAACTTTTCATTCTGGGCGGGGCCAAATCGCACCGTGCGTGAACAACAAACCAATCAAATCGATCATCAAGTCACACAGCAACTGAACAGACAAATCACACGGGCTCACGGGTATCACGTGAGTTGCGTTTGAACTTTAACCTCAGAGCACTAGACACGTAAAAATGAGAAGGTTTCCTTCACGCGACTTTAGTGAAATCGATCACTGGTATGGGAAAGCGATCACCATGTAACAGTCTGCTGAAAAGAAAAGGAGGTATCCACTTGAACTCACTTTGAAATATTTTGTCCCCTTTGCTTTGGCAGATTCTCCTGCTGTGATTTTCTCATCGCCTTGCAGTTCCCATGATTCTTTTGCCTGAAATTTCACAAAAAGCAGAAATTAACATATAGTTTAGCCATTTTATTCATCCCACATTGTCGCAAAGTGTTCAAATTGGGAATGTTTGAGATGCACAACAATTGATCAGCTTAAGGAGAGTTATTAACTGGATTAGCAACCGTCTTCTGACTCTTTTTTAACTGTTAAATATTTGTCCTGTTGTAAGGCAATGGAGCAAAATTAGGCCTTAACTTTGTGCAGCAGGCACCAACCCAGGCACACAACTTTTTCCTGTTGAAAGGCAATGGAGCAAAATTA
>JXSR01S018766.1:30118-44653 GCA_000969725.1 Ophiothrix spiculata
ACACTGAATATGTATTTTCTAGCGGCAGTTTTCAGCTAAAATAATATTTCTATAACCATGTACCTGTTGAAGTCAGTCTAAAACATTGATTATTTAAAAAAACAATTCGTGGGACAACAAGCAGCGTCAGTCTCATCTCAGTGTTGACAAAGGCAACAGCGTTTGCCGAAACTTACACAAAGTAAGTGAACTTTTGGATAAGTTTCAATGAATCTATCACTCATTTATTAATTAGAGAATAAAAGATAAGATTTATTGTTTTGCCTGTCATCTATCGTCTCATAATGGATGGGCGTACATTATTTTGAGTAATGGGCAGGGGGGTGCCCATTACGAAAAAATATACTTTATGAGACGATAGATGACAGGCAAAACAATATATCGCTATCTTTTATTCTCATTCTTAGTCACAAATTTGAGTCATTTATAAACCAAAAACGTTGTAAATTATTTGCAAAAACTATAAACATTATCATTGGAAAAATTTACACCCCTATTCAAACATGAAATATTCCAAACCCAGTAAAGCTGTTCGCGCCGGATGTGTGCGTATACCTGCATCGTGCCGTGATTTTGAACGCGCGTCTCCACTGCGTTTCACGCTGAACGCACTATCATCTATCGTCTCATAATGGATGGCCAGAATTCCTTATTAGGAAGTAAAATCTCACTCAGTGACTAAGAATAGGCTATATAGCCCACAATGCATCTGCATCCTTGCTGAATTCAACAACCAAGCTAAACTACTATTAGACCTATATGGATTGGTGTTTTCTTTATTGACGCTAGAAGCTAAAATACGCATAGTAAAAATGTATTAAGATACCAGATCTTTCTGCCATACTGTTAAAAAAGGGGGAAAAAGTATATTGACGTGATCCATGCTTAACCAACGACATAGTTCGACTTTCGTTTAACAGCGATGTACGTGTACAGACGGCATTTTTTTGTTGATAGCTAAACTACATACTTAAAAGTGCAGTTCTACTAACCTTGAAACTTTCGAATGCAATACTTTTTATTGCTTGTGTACTAGATAAGTGTTCACTGATGACTAAGCTATTTCCATTTGTGATGACATCACAAATGGTCTGTTTCCGTACGTTTCTTCTTCTTTGTTTCTTTCAACACTTTGATGGTCCACCATATCTCTCATGTGTTATGACCGATTTCCATCATTATTATGTTCTGAGCTGTCCGATTTCCAAAAAAATCGGACAGGATACAAAATATTAGATTTTGAACATAATAATGATAAAATTGGATGGATTTTTCGCATGATACTCAAAGATATTGATCTCGCTATGAGTTTTAGAAATATCGAGCTCGACGCTGCGCGTCTCGCACGATATTTCGTAAAACTCATAGTTCGACCAATATCTTTTTGTATCATGCTCAATCCATCCAATTTTATATCAAACTTTGCCAAAAGTAGCAGTGGGCCATTCCAATTATGTCCCATGTCCCGTGAGGGTTCAAAGGTCATCCGAGGTCAATTGAGGTTAAAAGACGATTTTCACTAAGAAAGTTTCAACTGGTTTACGTAACAAGTTATTGTCATGAAAATGTGCTCTTGACATTGCCTACAAAAGTTATGAGGTGACAAAAATGTCTGGAGTCGCAGGGGACAAAAAAGGTCAGAATATTTGAAAAATCATCAAAAATCTGTAACTTACAAGTGCAAGGTTGCAGAATTATTCTACTGGCACAAAACGATTGCAAAAAATTACTGAATTCGGGTTAAAGTTCATAGGTTAAGGTCAAATTTTTAAGTTTGTTCAATTTCAAAATTAGGATGTCAAATTGTTCGTCATGAAGCACTAATCAAAGGTTGTCATGGTGACCTCGACATCCGACCCATCGTTAGGGGTCAAAGGTCACCGAAAGGTCAAATTTTCAATTGTGTCCGATATCAAATATTAAGGTGTCAAATTTTTCATCATTAAGTAGCGATCAAAAGTTGTCATAGTGACCCCGACGTCTGACCTTTTCTTAGGGGTCAAAGGACACCGAGAGGTTAAATTTTTGACTTTGCCCGGTTTCAAAAATTAAGGTGTCAAATGTCACATTTTGTCATGGCCATGGCATCACAAATGGTCGTGATCTATGAGCAAATACCTCTAGTTGTTTTTTCTTACAGGCCGTGACTTAGACGCAATCGCCCGAAACCCTCTTTGGCAGGCTGGTATGGACTACCTGCATGGAACTGGTCATGGCATTGGCCATTTCTTATCTGTTCATGAAGGTAGGTATTGCTGGAAACTTAGTTTTAAAACTGCTCATATGCTTCAACTATATGTAGATTATTTGTCTAGTTAAAGCAGTAAGGTTAATTATGTTTCTCACTTTTTTTTTTAGAAATAATGATCTAAGCCTTTCACACTGATCATTCGTCATAATTGTGAGCCAGTCTCAAAGGATTTTAAGTGTGAAAGAATTTTGCTAAAAAATAATATAATTCGAAAAATTTCGAGGGGCGCTACATTTCATATGATGCATGACGATTGCATTAATCGTGTGCAGCGGATTCTCAAGACAAATCATACGTATTCAAAAGATGACAAACATCTGAATGAAAATACTTTTATTATAATATTTTCTTGATTTCAGGTCCAGGACGTCTGCGTATTGGATATGCTTCTTGGCATGAACCATATGAAATTGGAATGTTTACGTCTGACGGTAACCAACTTTATTGCTACTGAAGTTGACGGTGCTAGCTCATGCTGCTATTCGCCTACTGTAGGCGACAAAGATGATGAAAAATCAGACAAAGACAAGCGTGAAAAAAGTTTGGAAAAGATGTGAATAATATTGTTAGTGGAAGATGTAGGAGGAGGTGGAGGGGGGGGGGAGAAAAAGGAGAAGGAAAAGGAGGAGGAGGAGGTGGTGGAGGAGGAGGAGGAGGAGGAGGAGGATATTTTAAATACCACAGCAATTGAGAAAATACACGCATTGTGTTGGTTTTTATTATTCTAGAACCTGGCTATTATGAAGATGGCGAATTTGGAATCCGCATTGAGGACATTGTTGAGGTTGTCGAAGCAGAAACAATGGTAATTATTTCCATATTGTTGTTCGTGTCATCCTAGCGTGTTTACCTCATTTTTTGTGTATGATTATTATTCTACTCAGGAGTGGTAGTATATTATCTCTGGTGAACGAAACTCAGGGTCGATATTTTATTAACATTAACTTTGTATAGCGGTGTAAAGGTAATCTTAGCCCCCCTGGAATCGAAGTCCGCCTTCCATATTCCTTAACGGAAGAAAGCGTGAAACTAATGTAGTGTGAGAGTTGTTAGCCTTACTTTGGACAACAAGAAGGGGGGGGGGGGGGGGGGGGTGGTGAACATTCCTACTAAACCAGTTTACTTTATCTTCAAACCATTTATCAAATGTACAATACTAACCTGTTGATGGTTTAGGACCTCGAGCATACCATCCCAAGCCATGATTTAGAGTTCTGCTCTAACGTGGATGATATAAGTCGTTAATCAGAATATCAGTTGAACATTATCATTTTTTGTTTCCTTTTTTCAGTACCAATTTAATAACTGGACCTACATGACATGGGGGGGGGGGGGGAGGGGAACATTCCTACTAAACCAGTTTACTTTATCTTCAAACCATTTATCAAATTACAATACTAACCTGTTGATGGTTTAGGACCTCGAGCATACCATCCCAAACCATGATTTAGAGTTCTGCTCTAACGTGGATGATATAAGTCGTTAACCAGAATATCAGTTGAACATTATCATTTTTTGCTTCCTTCTTTCAGTACAAATTCAATAACTGGACCTACATGACATTTGAGATGATCACCATGGTTCCCAATGAACCAAATCTGATTGACTTTGCACTGATGAGCGCAAAACAGGTGAGGCACGCTAAATTAAGAGGCTAATTTTTTTCTAGAAGTAGTTTAGGTAGTCGTTATCAGTGGCGGCACTACACGTTAATTTTTTCCAACTTTTGCCACCTCCAGAAATTTGTTTTGCCCCTTGTTAGCCCCCCCCCCCCCCCCCCCATTTAAATGATGGTGCCGCCACTGGTCGTTATAACAGTGTAAGTATTCAAAAAAATCTATGGAAATCACATGAATATATCGTTTGTTCGTATAAATTATCTCCTTGAATGAAATATATAGAAGTATTGCAGGCTTGCAGCAGGGGCGTCGGAAGGAAAATAGAAGTGGTGCGGCTACTGATAAAAGTGGTGCGGCCAGTGGTCTGATAGTTATCAAATATACGGAAATAACTAAGACCCAGAAGACAACATACTAAAAACGAAGTTATACATTGGTATGTTGTGATTATTTATGTCAGAAAAATAATAAATCACATCAAAATCAATTAAATTTATTATTTTCTTTCTTTTTTTGGCTGAAAAGTGGTGCGGCCAAAGCCCACATGGCCCACACGGTTCCGACGCCCCTGCTTGCAGCATAACTCCAACTTCAGATGCAATGTAATAGATGTCATGAAACCGATAACGTAAACAATCTTAATCGGTTGAGATATTATATTATAACTTTTTCTCCCCTGAATATTCTAAACATTAACCTTTTTGACGGGCCTCTCATAAACATGTTTATAAGGGGTATCAATGATTGTAATAATTTGAATGAAACATTATGTTTGAATAGTAACAGAAAAGTATATTTATATCTAGAGGTACAGTTGCAAAGGTATAAGAAGGTATACTGATTTTCAAGCACATGCTTGTGTGAAGTTATTCTTGTTTTATCTTTCTTGTCTTCTCGTCACCATTTCATTCCCCCTCACTACCTAGCTACACCACTGTAACCAGGCACTTGTGAGTTGTAGTGGGATACGGTGTACCTAAAAAAACACTGCATGGTACTATATATATATTAGGAAAATACCCAAGGAATATATAACACCCTCTTTGTTTCATTTCGTTTGCTCTAGCTTGATCACTACAACGCATACAACAAGCGGATTCGTGATGTCTTAGGCCCACGTCTGAGCGCCAAAGCCCGAAAATGGATGGAGAGCAAGACAGAGCCAGTGGAATATACATTTAAGCTAGGCAGTGACAATCATGACAATGGAAGCAATCAAATGTCTCTGGGTATCATGGCGATGTTTTTATCATTATTTGGAGCAATTGTTATGATATAATGACAAACTTTCTTATGAAAAGACGTAATGTAATGTTAAAATTGGAGATTCAGTTTTTAATTTTTGTATATATTCTGATGCACATTGTCTCTCCATTGAGAGGACGGATGACTTCTACCTATGGATCTCATAAATTCTTATTAGTATATCGTATACTGTATGATGGCAACCCATACGTGTCAACATGGGTTCGGTTCTTCCGGCAATGCCATTTCATCTAAGTTTATACGAGGTTGTGCATGCATTTTTTGTCTTTGTTCTCAAGATTTTGATTGAAGAACAGTTTATTTGTTTATGATGTCGAAATATATAAAACATGTGATGTAATTATTTATATTCATTATTTCGATTGAAAGACAATAATTGTTGTCGATGACATTGGAATCTCTGAAACATCACTGCGAATACTTGATTGCAGAAATTTATTTCGCTCTGGAATTGTAAATAACAGTGTTTGTAGATTGTATTAAGAATTTCATTTTTCTTACCAATCTGTATCAAAGATTTCGATCTTTTTTTATCCAATAAAAGCATATTGTGCCTGGCTTGATTGTAACAATTTTCAAAAATTGTCAAGTTTTGTCTTTATAGATACCCTATTCACTCGTCAGATTCAACTATGTATTTTCTGAATGTATATCACTGTAGCATTGGGTTATTTCATACCAGTGTGCCAAAAATGATGTCAAAATACTTTTATAATGCTTAATTATAGAGTAGGGTGATTTGTCAAAACTATTGAAAGTTGAAATATTAAAAAAATTAAAGGTTTGTCAGTCGGAAAACAGTTGAATTGGACGAGTGGATAGGGTATCATTAATGGAATTGTTTTTATCACCTGCAATTTAATTTATGTTTAGCCTTACTCAATAATATCCCCCAATATGTTATTTGGTGATGATGAGTCGCATGCTGTTTTTCTTTTTAATCGCCATGTAAAATAATTTGAAAATGTTATATGTACTGCTCATGATAATGTTGAATTGTTATGTATAAAAATATTCTTTATTTGAACACTTACATATCTAAATATTATTACGTTGACTAATAGTGCCCTTTTAAGGGCTAAGTCACACATTGCCGTATTGAATCCAAACGTACACTTACACTGTTTTGGTAATCGATATACACACACTAATCTTAAGTATTGCAACATCGTCGACTGTGATTTTGGCGCAAAATTTAAATGGCGTTTTCAAAACGTTGGTATGAAAAATTTGATATGGAAGTTATAATGAAAACTTTATGAATTTGCTTCCATGTTTCTTTTCTTTAATTATTTTGAATAATTGATACTTATTTCAATAACTATGGGGCTTAGCCATAAATTTACTGATGGCGGCTGATTGCTTCTACAATGTCATTCAGAATTAGCAATTATTTGAGAGCTGATATCTGTCGAGGATCAAATGTTAAATTAATAAACCCCCGTCTCTTGAAATGTTTGTTATTCAAGACTCATCGGTTAATGCTATCACACCCTTTTCGTAGAACATGTCATCAAAAACCTGTGTGCTGTCGGGTGTGACGTCATTTTTTAAACGATAAATGGCCATTTACAATCTGTTAACATGTTCCTAAAATATTTTAACATTGGTTTGCTAATAATGACGATACATTGGATGTTATCGATGTGTCCGTTAGTTGTCGCAATTTTTTCGATTCAATACATACCAATGAAATTCAAACCATGAGTTATGTACCAATTTTTGTCATCAAAGAGAGGTTACAATGGTCGTAGCCTTCATATTAAACATTCAAAACACTTGTTCTTTAATTATCTAAACTTAATTAGACCTACACTCCTTAATGAAAACAATATGGCTTCAATTCAGGGCCACTGTCCTGTTTCTCGACAAATTAGCCATCCCTACTCTTCTTTGCCTGTGTACAAGCGAGGTAAATTGTTTCCCTTTAGTAACTCTACACATTATGAGTCTTTGTCTTTGAATATTCCCCCAAGAATGATTATACGCAGGTTATTTCCATTATCCAGTCACCACTGAGCGAACGAAAGGGCTAAAGGGATAAATGGCAAAAACCTTTTATTGTAAAATGATTGGTGATTTTGTCTTACACGGACAACTGCTTTTACGCAAGGTATTGGCATAATTGGAGTCCCATTGACGTCTACTTTTTCCAGAAATCATTTGACAGCAAAAAACAAAACGCACCGCCATACAACAAAAAGAAATTTCTTCGTTTTTCACGCAACAATGTGCCTGAGGTCTTCATTCATTATCTCTCATACCGCCGCCATTTTGAAAGCAACAAAAATTACCTATGGGCCAAAATAAGCTTAGGGGACTGTTTTAATGCATTGAACAACACACATTGGTACCATTGCTCAGATAAAGGAGAAATCAAATATTAACTATGGACGAGTTATACTCGCAAACACCAAATTTACGCAATGTTGCAATACTTATGATAACGGAGTGTACATGTACATATTTGTCAATGACGGAAACAATGTACGTCATCCATTATAGTTTGGGCTTGAATGTTAATACGGTGATGAATGACTGAGCCCTAACAACGTCGTAGTCGCGATACTCAATTTAAGTTTCATTTTTATGTTTGTAGAATAAACGAAACTGTGAAAATGTGTAAACAATTTGTATATCATACATTTCAGAACGGTTTTTCAAACTTGAAGAGAGTCCATAGACTAATATTTATGTATGAAATGAAAACTAAATTAGTTTAATCATATACAAATACGGCTATCTGATAACGAACCTAAAAACAAACAAACAAACATACAAGCAAACAAACAAAAAACAGGTCACTCAGCGCTGCGCTCGTTTTTTAGATAAAGGCATTTCAAAAATTACATGTTTCCCAAACTTTCACCTGATTTGTTACTCAAAGTACAGGCAAAACTATAAAAGTATAACCATGAATATAGTTTATGAGTGTTACTTTTCCTAGAAATGCATGTATTTTTCAAATATTAGATACTACTTATTTAAAGTCACACGCAAAAAAGTCGTCTACATAGTGATTTTCCACCAAGATAGCCAAGAAAATGGACCAAATTTGCATTTGATCCTAGAATGCATCACGTGCTTGACAAAACAAGGCACCCTGTATAGAATGGAAAGTAGAAGCACATTTGAGGACTTTGGCTGGAATTGAGGCTTCATGCTGTTTAGCTTATTTTGGTGTGAGTTCAAGTGATGGCTTACACATCTCGGCGTTCATTGTGTTCATAAAGTGCTTAGTAGCCGATGATGATGATGAGATAAGAAATGTAAGTGAATTATTGCGGATGTGGTGTTACGGTGTTACTACACGATGCTTACATTGCGATCTATTTAACAATAGCATCAAATGTATTTTTTGTTCCTCGCAGAGCCTCGATTCTGTGATTAGCTTTACCCAGCCCAATATTCCAATTTGTCACACATTTAACATTTGCCAGATGTATTCAATGTACGAAATTTGCAATGTACAAATTATGTGGACGTCAGCTTGCAGTTTGATTTCAATGCCACTATACTCTATTAACTTTAAATATAAAGTAAGCATCCGATTAACGCATATAACCCAATATGTTCGTACCGGGAATTAAATTAGTCGGTATTTTTTGAATCATACCCAACCTCTCTGAATTTTCAAATAAACTTTAATAAAGTTTTTGCCATTTTGTTGCAACAAAATTGGTCAAAATAATACCAAAATCATGAAATATTCATGCACAAAATATATCAAATATATATTAATGCGCAGTGATGCGGTCTTAATCAATCCTAATCAACCAACCATTGCTAGTGTCTTACATAATACACCGGTACACAATGTTAATAAATATAAGTGATGTGTTATGGGTCTAGTAACAGAGTTTGACTGCCTACTTATATATATACTTCAAGGTTAACTTAATCAGTCAAGTTAGCTCAATCGGTAAGGCGCTCGCTTGTGGTACGGAAGGTCCCGAGTTCGAGCCCCGCTGGTGCCAAAAAGTTGAGTGTGCTTGACATTCCCTTGGACAAGGAACTAACTGCTAATTGTCTCGTGGAAACCCGTACGAAACTCGGGGAGCTGATCCGGGCAGCGATGGTACGTATGTGGGCTGATCAAGGCTCAGCACCCCTAGAGGTTGTCGCAGAACCTGAAATGATGCTTGGTGTGGAATGGAGCTTACTTGGGCCACAGTGGTCAGCAAACACGTATAAAGTGTGCAGAGGCCGAGTGGAATTACAAATCTGGGAGGCATAGCGCACTATAAATCCCCAGTATTTATTTATTTTAGTAGAATATTTAGTTCTTTTCCTCATCAAAACCAGGATTTATGTTTCCAGATACCGTTGAAATTTCTACGTCATCTTTCTTTTCGTTGATTTTCCTGAAAGAAATAAATGCATAAGTTATCGTGGATGGTCAGTGATTTGTTTTACTGATTGTAATTTATATTATGTGGTTGCGCAGTTAAATTATTTATTTTGAATTGTAATTTAAACCTATTCTAAAAATGCGAGTTTGATTTGATTTCCGAATCCACTTTCTAAGTTTCCCGGATAAGAAGATGTCAGAGAAACGGGATAGAACTGAAGGCCTATAACAGATATAAAATCGACTGCTCTTTCCCATCTGACTTATTAGCTCAGTTGGAAGAGCTTGGCACAAGTAATGCCATGGTCCCAAGTTCGAATGCTGGATGCAAGTGATTTTTATCGACCGTTATTTACGTTGTGTGTGGCTGCCAAGTTAAAACTCATGCTAGATGTATAAGTAAAATAAGTGACCTCGAAGTTCCTGATTTGGTTTTACACACCAGTTCTTGCGTCAGAGACAGACCTTTCAACAATGAAATATGTATTATATATATTAGAAGCATATTGCAGTTATCAGCAACATTTCCTATACAATGCACACACAACGCTCGTAATTGATGCATGACACCGAGATATCGTCCCGTGTTTTGGGTATATGATGATAACTTACCAAGATCGCTGTATCAAAACTAACCGGCCGATTGTTTTGGTACATTTACCATTTTGTTCCTGATTTGTTAAGCTTTCATGTGATATTTTTGTGAACTCAATAGACCAAAGGGTAAACCTGACTAGGTACATTTTGTAACAAGACCCCGGTCAGCTCATTGTGCCAAGGAGATTCGACATACCCACTTTCATTGGCCCACCACGCTCGCATCTTTTAAGCTATCAACTTTGTACACACATGTCAAACAAGATCATGAAATTCTCGTTCTCATGACACCATACTCATTAGCATACGATATTTCAAAGGACCTGATCGAGTCCATTGAAAAAACACCTAAGACACACCCCAGATGCCTTGTTAACCAGGTTATACCATAGATAATAGAGCACATGGATGGTCAGCTTCATAAACCATTAAAACTATGTGTGTCTCACAATTAAGCATAAAGGATCTCTAGCCTTCCCCACAGTTAAGACTTATGCAATTATACTAAAATGTATATTGTCTAGTATCATACCCACTGGAGGTGTTTGGGTGTATACATCAATGGTAGACAAGGCTGTTGCAGAGTCAGTTCACTACAAATAATTGAATTATTTTCATGGTACAATTGAGGTGTATCTTGTGTAAAAAAAAGGCCACGGTGAAACTCCAGAATAAATAATTTCATTTTGAAGGAAGCTAAAAATGTCTACATTTACCGTGGTGCTTTTTTAAATTGTAATATATTAATTGCATTATTCGACATTGGAATTGTTGATTGAGCAAAGATTAGACCATGAGCTTACTATGTATATCCTGTTGTCTTGGACCCATTGGTTATTATTGATAACAACTCCTGCGCTATACGCCGGGGAAGTAGTGACGTCATTCTTTATGTTAATCACCCAACACGTGCGTTTTGGACCCAACAAACGGTGTGACAATTTTTGCCACACGTTAAGTCTATGGGGAAAAAAGTCCGACTCCTATTTTATACCATAACTTTCGTCTAAAACAAAAATAAGAGAAAACATGCCGGCCTATTATGCTGAAGGTTGTGATTACAAGCCAGGACGGGACCCCTGTCGTTATTTTCGTCTTCCAACCGAGAAAAATCAGTCTGAATTGTATGTTTACGTGTGCCTATTGTGTTAATACGTATGATTAGTGGACATGATCATATGTTTGGGTCCAAAACGCACGTGCTGGGTGATTTACATAAATTATGACGTCACTACTTCCCCGGCGTATTTAAACCGTTCAAATCTCAAGTGCTGCTGAGACATACATAGAATCAAAAGGAATTTACCGGCTCTATAGAAATTCTATTAAATGCTAATCAAGGTTAATCGTGTTGACCATCCATGTGCTCTATTATCTATGGGCCGACTGTGGAGAAGCACTCCCCGCTAATTGGTTGAACGGTCGCTGTGCAGCAGCCCGTAAATAGGCGTTGATTGGTCAGAATGACCTTGGCGGTTATAAACACTGACGTTGTTTGTAAATTAAACCTGTTAAAGATCCGACTTGGTTTAGCAATGCAAAGGTCGCGGTGTAGCGTGCTGTGGGCGATAACTGCAATATGGAGCAAATGGATAGAGTTGTTTGTTCGCATTTTGTTACGACCTTAAAAGGCGCACAATTTCTTGAGCTAGGGAGTCATGACACCGTCCTGATAAAACTTCAAATGGTACTTATACTAATACTTATTAATCATTGCAAATGAATGATCAAGAGATACTCACTTTCCAAATTGTTCTCCCTCTTCAATTGTTTCAGGTAAGCTTTTCCCTTTAGTCTCAGGTAAGAACAATACTAACAACCCTGCAATAATAGAGAAACTCCCGAACACAATCAACGGAAGCGGTTCCCAGTAGTCGCCAAATATTAATATTAACGGTGCGATAATCCCTCCGATACGAGATGCCATAGAGGATAATCCTATACCAGAACTCCTGTATTAAAAAAAAGGCACCTATGGAGATTAATTTACGTGATACGGGTACGGAATTATTACTTATGATATCACCATCAATATTAGCCCTTGTCTTCCAATCCAAAGTCTTATTTTATAACAAGTCTTCCTGGAAAATTGTTACATCCCCAAGTAAACTTAAAATGACATCCTTAAGGTTGAGTTTATTCCAAAGAATAGTGATCGTTACCTTACAACTGTTGGATAAATCTCGGCCGCATAAACGTAAATAATCGCAAATGTTGCGGTTATACAAAATTTCCCAATCATTACCACTGCAGTCAAAGCTGATCCGGGCTCTGGACATTAAAAAAAATCATTCAAATATGTTGCTGAGATGTTATATGTTTTATGGATTATTCATACCTAAAGGAATTGTTTTAAATTTGTTTAATTAGGGCTGTTACTTATGTTTACATACGGTTTGTGGAATTACTGTACTAATAAATACATGTATAGGATCTCTGTAAAGTAGGACGCCATTGCAGAATCCAAAGGCCTTAGGCCCCGTATCCATAGGCTGTTCCAATGTCACGTGTGCCCTTGATTCGTTTTCCATCGTTCCTAATTCTAATATAACTTCGTTCTGCTTAGAGATAATATCAGTGGTCTTGTGTACGGCAGATATATGCTGTGACCTGGCACCACGGAGAATGGACATGTTCATTCTTGGTGCTGCTAGATCACAAGGCCACTGATATGATCACTAAGAATAATGACGTTTGTAGTCTGTGTAGCGCATCATAATTAGGAACAATGGAAAACGAACAAAGGCACACTCCACATGATAACAGCCTATGGATACCGGCCTTATAACAGCATAACTTTAAGATACGTAAATATGGCCTAGCGCGCGTACAGCAGAAAAGAGCTGAGCAACATGAGACCGCTAGTAACAACTAGTATAAACTATCGCCACAACAATAATTCAATCAGCTTTAATCTGCTGATATTAATGTGTTTACATACCCATAAATATTGTAGCTAAGCATGCGATTCCACCAAGTAGTAATAATACGCAGAGGTTTAGTTTTCTGCCGAACCACTCGATCCCAAACATGCACCACATATATGCAGGAACTTCGACAAGACCAGACAAAAAGAAGGCTACGTAATCATTACTACCTAAATCGGACGTACTTAGAGAAAGCCCATAGTACACCAAGCTATTGACAAACCTTGATAGAGAGATATAATGAGCAGTGTTTCCACAATTTTATGAAAGGATTTGCTTCATGGAATGATGGAATTTACATTATTGTAATTTTAAAAAATCGATCAGGGTAGCAACATATATGAAGTTTAAAAAATAATTAAATGATGCAAACAATAATCTTAACGCTTGTCCAACTAAGCTATTTTCAACTAAGGGTTGGTTGCCACATCTCTCTAGTGAACTTGAAATTGAAACCTCCAAAGTTACGTTGTTTTACAATATGGTATAGAGTAGGATTTCCTCTTCCCATTGATATCAAAATCATGAACATTGACTGAAGCTTTACGTAATTTCGATGTCATAAAACCCTTCTGGGCTGAAAAAATTGATGATGGCAATACGGTCACCAACTCAATATTTTGCCTTAAACGTTCAAAATATCGGATTTTTGTCGAGTTTTCCTTATTATTCCTCGTCTAACCAAGCCATTTTTTGTAGCACGTCTAACCAGGGTTTTGCTATCAATAGATAGGTATGGTCCTCCTCTATACAACGATACTAAGATCACAAAAATCGGCCAAGGCGTTACGTAATTATGACGTCATAAAGGTTGAAAATCGGAAAAATCTGAATTTTGGCAAAAATGTCCACCAAAATCAAAATTATTCTAAACAACGGAATTTCATCGGTTTTTTTGGCATATAACGGAGGGAAATAGCAATTCTAACATACCCTGCAAGTTTCAGCCTCATAGCATGCGTATTGTTTCAAAATGGCGATTTAAAATGGTCAAAAATGTCGCCGGGTTACAACACCCCCCCTAAAACCCAACTTTGACGGCCTACCCTAACCCCACTTAGACAATTAGGTAATTACTTAGACACCTGAGGTTTGGCCTAATACCTGATATCTGCAATTGACGACAAAACGTTAGCGGTTGGACAAATGTTGGATGGTAACCTGTCCAGACCCCAACCTTCTTAGGAGGACGAGGGTTAAGTAAAAAAAAAAAAAAAGATTGGTATCAATGGGATCTGTAAATGACCTTATACATTACATGAAATGTGGTCATGTCTACCACTGCCTGAGCAGAAATATGTAATACTATGGCATATGGGAAGCATTTCCAAACACGAGGTGTACATCTTACCAGTTGAACATAATGTTGATAGTTCGCCATCTTAAGGTCGGTGTTTTAAAAAGGTCAATGACGGAACTTTGTTTTGCGTTTGCAGCATCAATTACCTGAAAATAAGAAGATTGTTAAATATCCTGGGTAAATCTATACGGCATTTCTAAATCAAGTTAATTTAAAATATTCTA
>JXSR01S018767.1:7600-20783 GCA_000969725.1 Ophiothrix spiculata
TAAACTCCTTAGTCTTCAGTTTTCTTCTGTGGTTTCGGTTAAAGACTTATTATTGGTTGACATCTTTCATTAGAATCCCTTTTTTCGAATATTATGGTAGAAATTGTATCCTAAACTATTCGATTGTTGCACCAGATGTAACAGATTAAAGGAATATAATCAGGAAGATCCGTACTTTAATTGAAAAAATTGACCTATTTAAGTTAAAAATTAACTTAAAATATCACTTAAAGTTAGGTACAGGTCAGGTAAGATTGGTTTGGAATGATTGTGCTCATCTCAAGTTTGCATTTCTTTAGCTGGAAGTCTAAACACAAATCGGACCAAAGTAGATTTAAATGGCTTTCTTAAATTCTTCATATCTTTGGACTGAAGTGGTTAAATGAAATGGGACAAAAAGCATGTTGTAGAGTAATTACTCTACTTTTGAAAAACATATATTACTATGATTTATCCTTTTGGCAACTATTTTTAACTATTTTTTATTTGCTCGTTTCATTAATATTGGGACAAGCTGAAATTAATTTGAGTCACCCTGTATAAAATATTAAGTAATAATTTGGTCTTTTATCAAATAAAAATTTCTCAAATTCGTCTAAACCAATATTTCTTAGTAGAGGAAGATAGTTTCATTGTGCTCAACCATAAAATGGAAGATTAGAACAAGAATATTTGCGAAAATAATGTAAAATGGCACGTACATGTACATTCCATCATAAAATACTATTTGTTCCACCCTGTATCGTAACTGTCCCACCCATTATTCCACATAATTAACATCAATAAACTATTAACTTTGAATTACTTATGTTAAAATTACCTTTTGTGGATCCATACGTTTTTATGATACAGGGGACCAAAATTGGTCAATTAGTCACATTTTTGTGTGTAAGTCTATGGACTGCTCCTCCACCGACTCCACCCTGACGTAGCTTGACATTTTTAACTCTTAGAGCGCCGATGGCAAAAATTAGGTGTTTTCATTGATAGCTGCTTTTAGTTAAATTTGATTGTGTCCCTGTGACACATTTTTCTGAAAATTTACTATTTGTATACATGATCTACTTGCAGAATTGATAAGTTTATTTGTGAGAAGCAATAAAAGTTTTGAAAAATATGGAAGTGATTGGTTTTGCATTTAAACTTTACATTTCAAAAATGTTTCTATAAGGCAGCTATTAATGAAATCATACAATTGGTGCAATTTGCACCATTTGGTGCTTAAGGTGTTAACCATGACTCCTTACTATTTACTCAAATGAAGTGGAACTTTTTGCATCTTAAAGAGAACAAAATTACCTACAAAATGATACCAAACTTGGAACATAAAATTTGTACGTCAAGTGAAATAAATCCATGATATTTGACTGACCTATTTATAAACTGCGACCATTTTCAAAAAATGCATAATTTTAAAGTTATAAACAAAACAGTGAAAAAATTGGTATTTTAGTGTCACAGTTTTACATAGGAGATAAATACCAAGTGAAAGTCATAGTGCTTGACTCAGATGTGGCTGTGCCTATCTTGGGAAAGAATGATTGGTTAAAGCAGTCTTTTTTGGCTCTTGGTCTTATGAATGATTTGGAGTTGGAATGGCGATAGGTAGATTTTAATGGGTAATAATGGAATGGCGAGTTGGGCAAATTAGGTACAAATAAATTTTTATACCCGGTACCTAACTAGTACATGTATAAGTGAGTCTCCGTCTCGGTCACACTTATTATTGAATGAAATCATTAAATTTCCTACAAGTTGTTAAAATTGCAACACAACAAATATAATGCGCATGGAAAACAAGTGTATCAACGCGTATAATGGTATGGAAACTTGATTTAATGATGAACGCCAAGTTGGAAGTACCAATCAAGACGTGCATGGTCCATTTTTGACAAGTTACGTAGCCTTAGATGATCACACTCTCTGTACAGTGCATACGCTTATAAGGTGTTTTAGAATCTGGAAAATCTGCACTTATCATATTCAGGGTAACAATCCGCTTCTGAAAATGTATACTCTTATATAGTTTATGCAATTAGTTTGAGAGTTAGAAAACGGTTTATGCTATTTGAAGGTCTACCCCAGCCTTAAATTCACCACAATATTTAATGCAAGGTTACATCTTTTTTTCAGTCGTTTGACAATGATACAGGTGATTTTGGGTCAAGCTTTGGTGTTGTTGGTTCCTTCCCGAAAGAATTTGGATACGGACCAGATGACCACGACGATGAAGCAGGGGCAGTGTCAGCTGATGCCAAGCCAAAGATTCTCTTAATGGGATTGAGGCGGTACGGTAACAAATCTCTTTGAATAATATTTTTGTACAAATATTAAAAAGTAGAGCACAATTCAAATGTGTCTCTACGATTATTGTACGATATCATAGATTTTAGTTCTAAAATCTATGATGATATTGTGATATTTTTAGTATGAATAGAATAACCCTTTTTCTGAATCTGAATCTGAATCTGAATCTTTTAAACTAAACAGTAGTGGAGTAACTTTATGTTTAGACCCTTACCCTAATCCTCTCCCTAACTCATGTAGTCACAACCAAATCCCCAATTCTGAACTCTTTTAAGCTAACCCTAATCCCTTGATATCAACCTTAACCCTAATAAGGATGTAGGATGTGTGTGGTCTATTTCAATAATATCTGACAAAATTTTAAGCAATATTCACTTCTCAAAAGAAATCTTAAATACCCAGTAAAAAAAGCTAACTAAACCAGGCACTGAATTGAGTGTCTGGTAAGGGGCTGAGGCAAAGTTCTTAGGAAATTAGATAACAGCCAGATATCAAAAAAAGTACATGTGCTAGTTTTATATTATACATAAACAATTAATTATTGAGGTTGAAGAAGATGCCACACTTCCTTTTTGAAAGTTCCAATAGAAAATTATGGTTATTGAGAGTTGATTCATGTATGATAATGTAAAATTGAAGCTCCAAGTTGTAATTGGTCTTTTTTATCTTATTTTTCAGGAGTGGTAAATCGTCAATTCAAAAAGTAGTTTTCCACAAAATGTCTCCAAATGAGACTCTATTCTTAGAAAGTACCAACAAAATCATGAAAGATGGTGAGTACAATTTTTCAATTACCGTAAATCTATGTGTTTATACAATGATACTTCTAGAATCAAAAAGTAGAGTTCTTTTATTGCTCATCATGAATAATGTTTTAGTAGTATAATTCGTCTGTGACTATAGATGGACACATTAACTTCATGAATTGATAAAAGCGTGTGCATAGCTGAGCACAGCAAAACTGTAGTAGATGCTGTGTTTGTCGTATGTGTGACTCTCGTATCCGTATTTATGGCACACGCGCATTTGAATGGGATAACTATTGTAAGGGGAGCGGGTTAGTGCAGTGGTAGTTCCCCCGCTTTGCACCGATGAGGTCTCAGGTTCTTTTCCGGGCCCTCTATGTGCATTTGGATGCAGTCCATGCTCACTTTCACAGGTTTTTCTCCAGGTACTCCAGTCTTCCTCCTGCATTCAAAAACCAATTTTATAAACATCTTGGAGCCCAGTTGAAGATAAGCTTCCTTTAGCTTACTTCGTGCTGGGTAGATCAATTAGTGGTGTGTAATCTATAGCAAGTTGAAATTGTTTTCTTAAACATTTTGTAGCTGTCTTGATGTTACCACTACTACCAAGATATTTGAAGACAAAACTATGATGCCAGCCTTATAGTAATACAGTATAATATAAAGTCCTGGTTCAATTAGTCATTTGCATTTAATCTCTCCTCACAGATATCAACAATAGTTCCTTTCTACAGTTTCAAATCTGGGATTTCCCTGGGCAGATTGACTTCTTTGATCCAACGTTTGACTCGGAAACAATATTTGGTGGATGTGGGGCTTTGGTATTTGTCATAGATGCACAGGTAAGATGATGGATTTGGGACGTATTCAGAATTTCCCATTCGGCGGGAGTATGTCAATAATAAATAAGGTCTATTTGATCTATAACCTTGGCATTACTAATGTTCTAACTCGGGTTGGTATAGCGTGGCCCTAGTAATACCAAGGTCCAAGGTTCGAATCCTGGATGTTCAGATATTTTTTCACTTACTGTCATTTATTTTGTGTGGTTGAAGTTTAAAACCATTTCTTAATCTAACATTTGAAGTTAATGGTTTTCTGTAAACAGTGTATGATTAAAGTTATATGATGAAGGATATCCTATTGAACAATCCGCACAAAAAAAAAGGAATAGGAATAGAAAACATGAACTATTCATACCCATGTGTCTGCAAAATGATCAGCATGCGTACAGCGCAATTCAATATAAAGTTTTGCATTTTCACTAATCCAACAGGACGACTACATGGATGCATTGACCAAGCTACATGCGACAGTATCCAGAGCGTATAAAGTCAATCCCAACATCAAATTTGAGGTGTTTATACACAAGGTTGATGGTCTGTCAGACGATCACAAGATAGAAACACAGAGAGACATACATCAGAGAGCAAACGATGATCTCCAGGATGCGGGCTTGGAGAGTATTCATCTCAGGTGGGTATTAAAGGAGGCATTTGAAAAAAAGAGTGAAAATTGCTTTTTTCAAGACACCGGCATCATGCAAGAGTAATTTAGCCATTGGCTCTCTGGTTTATATATCAAATGTCATTGTGATTGAGATTATCTAATACTTCCATCTTATCAGAATTTTAAATGCCAAAGATGTGGTGTTTTGAATGACATTTTATCACTCTGTAGATAAAAATACAAGAGTTTCATTTAGGTATTCAAACACGCCACAGAGTTGTTCATCGCGAATCAACAACGATGCATCCATGCGTCTGCGTATTTTTATCACGCGAGGGTGGCTTTAGCCACCCGAGCGTGATAAAAATACGCAGACGCATCGGATGCAGAGTTGTTGATTTGCGATGAACAACTCTGTGGCGTGTTTGAATACCTTTCAACAACGAAAATCTTCCTGAAAACGTATGAATTAAATTCTAAATGTTTTCAATTTAACAGATTAGGCCTATTATCTTCACAAAAACATTTAGCATATCTGAAGCAAAGCGCTAATTTATGAATGTTTGCTGCTCATTTTTGCCAAGCACCGGGCTTTTGCACGTACTATAAGTGCCCGACGTGCGATGATCAGTGTGACGACTTTTGTGTACTGCGTAAACGCACTTCAGTAAACGCCGTGCCGTGCGTGACGCGTTAATTTGAATATCAACTGTGGATTCATCACAAATCAACAACGGTACGCGCCTGTATAAAGAGATACAGTGAGTTGTTGAATGGTTAATAGCTGAAAAGGATATTTCAGTATCACATAAGACTTTAAAGTTCTATATTATGCTTATAAATGACTTGTTAATCCTTGAACTTTTTGTTTTAAAACTATTCTGGCTCAGTGGTGCAGTGGTGTTGGGTTTACCAAAAGGCAACACTTACCCTTACCAATACATTTATTTTCTCGACAGTTTTTACCTGACAAGTATCTATGACCACTCCATATTTGAAGCATTTAGTAAAGTTGTACAGAAACTCATTCCACAGCTGCCAACGTTAGAAAATCTACTCAACATTCTCATCTCAGTAAGTAATACTTGTTTATAATCTGATCTTTGATATGCAAGATTTTGGATGTTTTATGCTTGTCATGGAAATGACCTCACTACAACAGGGATGTACTCTCAAGATGAGTTGAATTTCTTTGTTTGCACATATTGCTAATGTTCTTTGTGCGAGAGGCCCTATCAGTTTTCTTAGTGTACATTGTCCACCAACCAGTTTACAAAAATGCTATTCTTGATTATGTTAATATATTCAGATGTAAATGTGCCATGTATATAAGTGAGTTGCACCTAGCCAGCAATTAAGTAGCAAGTGATCATATCTCATTTGAATATTTATTTACTTACTTGGGTTACTTAGTAGATAGACTTCTTGGTCCAGATGGCGGAGCCCTCAACTTTTCTCTAAATACTGCAATGCTTGGGGTGGAGGCTGAATTCCACCAGTTAATAACTCTATTTATGAGTCATGTATTTTTATGTCTCTATAATATGATTTGATGTCTTCTTTCCTCAAATGTTGGGAAGATTTATTTCAGCTAGACAAAGCCACTTAAACCTCCTCTGCACCTTTTCTAAGGCATCAATATCTTGTTTTGCAATAGGATTCCATATGACAGAGGCATATTCTAAAATCAGCCGTATGATGTATGATAGCTTTATATAAAATAGTTGACTTCATTGAAAAAACTGAAGCATCTTTGATCTTCCAATTCAAATCCAATTTGCACGTTTACAAATGTATCAGAAATATCTAAGCACTACATGCACGAATTTGTGGCAATTATAACTTCTGGTATCAATGTCCTCATCAAATGAAACAGTAACACTGGAGACTTAATGAGATTAACCTTCTACACCCATGTCCAATTTCAGTCAGATATTTATTGAATCTGTTCTAAAACTGGGTGACATTCTTTGCGCTGACAATCTGAGCTAGAAGCATATCAAGTCTCCACAATCCTTTGTGAGAAAAAGTATTTCCTCAAATTTACACTCCTTGTGAATGCCTTCTGAAAAAGGTTAGGGGCGGCTTCAAAACTCAACTGGCGGTTGCCTGGCACATCTATAATAGCCAATCATCCAAATCCAGCCAGAACTGGCAGACAACAGCCGGTTGAGTTTTGAAACAGCCCCTTATTAATAAGGAATGTGTAATTATTTGTTTTTCAGAATTCTGGTATAGAGAAAGCCTTCTTATTTGACGTGGTGAGCAAGATTTACATAGCTACAGATAGTTCCCCTGTAGATATGCAGTCCTATGAGTTATGCTGCGATATGATCGATGTTGTTATTGATGTCTCATGTATATATGGGTAAGTGTTATGCATTTCATTGGGCGATCCACACGGGCGTAAATCTGAACTCATGTAGACTTCGCACAAGGAGATGCTTTTAGATAAATCTGAATTAAAACAAATGAGTGAATGTAACTGCGCATGTACATCACGTAGTTGTGTTATTTCCATTCACACACTCATCCTAGCAAGCCAATACGAGTCAGTGGAGCAGAGTCAGGATGACACTCAAGCATGTGCACTTAGGAAATGTACATTAATCTAGATGAGTTCAGATTAACTTAGATATCTGAGTTCAGATTGATGTTTTTGTGTGGAAAGCCCGTTGTCTCTCTTATGCTTGTAGCAATATTACGATGACCATGATGACATGATGTTTTAAGTGCATATTCCAGTTAAAACTGCTGACTTTACCACTTTTCTGTTGGATATTGATAATATTGCAAAACTTTACACTCTTTATATCTTGATAGAAATCTATAGGACATGAATGGAAGTAATGGAATTTGACTTTCATATGAAATTTTACAGATCTATAAAGAGTAGAAACAGCAAGTTTTATGCTCTTCTCAATAAATATTTACAATTCTCACAACCTAATCAGAAATACCATATCAGCATAAGCCTACAAGCTCAATAATTTAGTTGAATTACTTTTTTGTGTCAAATATGGACAATTCTTAGTCACAGAGTGTGATTTTACTATCTTATTTAAGGAAATTTGACTATCCATTATGAGACGATAATATTAGTTACCCCCTGTTTGTTCACACAATACGGAAAGATATCTATATTTGGGTGCTGTATCATATGAGGCTGAAGGCCGAATATGATACAGCGTCCAAACATAGATATCTTCCGTATTGCGTAAGAACAAACGGGGTAATGAATTTATCACTTGGTGTAGGCATGGATCTTATTATTAAAACGTAAATTATGCAGAATTAGATTTCAAATTTACCTAAATTATCTTCATAAATAGTAAAATTCAACCAAGCAATACGGATTTGTTTAAGGATAAGTTTGCGTGCGCGACTTTTGCAAGCGCGCAATAAAAACACATCACGCACAGTCATCCCTACGTGATAACTTTTTGATTACGTGGTCAAGATTATTTTTAGACTTAAAATATGTAATACGTCTATATATTAATTGGCTTTCGACCAATGGGATTCAAGGATTTAAGTCAACCTGGTGATAAATGACAGTGCGTTCAGCGTCAAACGCAGTGGAGCCGCGCATTGAAAATAACGGTGCGATGTAGATATACGCACTCATCTGACATGCAGTTCTTACTTGACCTGGAATATTTTATGTTTGAATAGGGCAGTACATTTTTCCAATAACGATGTCTTCTGTTTTTTGGCAAATATTTGACTTCATTCTTGATCTATGAGAATAACAGATAATATTTATTGTTTTGCCTGTCATCTATCGTCTCATAATGGATGGGCGTGCATTATCTTTTTGTAATGGGCACCCATTACTCAAAATAATGTACGCCCGCCCATCCATTATGAGACGACAGATGACAGGCAAAATAATAAATTGTATCTTTTATTCTCTAACACAATCATGTAGCCTGTATATAATTGGAATCAACAAACACTACCATTATTGTTCACAATCTCCTAATGTTTCAATTTGTGTACAAATATATTCCCTCAGACTTTGATATTTTCATTTTATTTCCTTGTATTTGCAGTTTAAGTGAAGATGGTGAAGGCAGCGCATATGACGCTGAATCCAGCTCCATCATTAGATTAAATAATGCCACAATTTTATACCTCAAGGAAGTGAACAAATACTTAGCGTTAGTGTGCATACTTAGAGAAGATAACTTTGATAGACAAGGTAAGTCACCCACCTATAGCAAGCCATTTGTGCAATTATTTAAGGAAGTGAACAAATACTTAGCGTTAGTGTGCATACCTAGAGAAGACAACTTTGATAGACAAGGTAAGACACCCAACTATAGCAAGCCATTTGTGTAATTATTTAAGGTAGTGAACAAATACTTAGCGTTAGTGTGCATACTTAGAGAAGATAACTTTGATAGACAAGGTAAGTCACCCACCGATAGCAAACCGTTTTGTGGAATTATTTGATGAACCTGAATATCGATGAGATTCCAAGAGTTTTTTGATCAGAAATTTTGAATTCTTGGTGATGAATTTAGAATATCTTTTCATCGTCTTCTTCAAATATTGGTTGACAATCAAGGTTTATCACAAACTTTTGTTCAGTTATTCAATAACTTGGAATATTAAATAGAAAAACTTGAGTAGCGAATGAAAAAATTGTTAATTTTTATCTTGTTTGATGATCCAGGTTTGTCGACCTCGATGTTTAATTTCTTGACAAACCTAAATAACAAAACCTTGGGGTTATTAGTATGAAGCATTCAATATATTTTAAAGTTCTCTTGCCAAATGTGCAATAGATTTGGAACATTGGGACTATCTTTTAATTATCGGTAATAAATATCTCACCAGTTTAGTACCAGTGCATTCATAGCTTTGGTGTGTAAAAGAACACAGTCAATAAGGACTGGAAACAACTCAAAGGCTCAGCAAGTCCAAGTAGATGTCGAAAAGAATCTTAATAACACATATACAAAATTATACATACAGACAGGAAAAGGGGATTGCACCACGCCTAGACGAACACTGCTTGAGTGTGTAGTGACCCTTCTCTATGTTCTGGTAGCGCTCTACAATTGACTACAATGCAATTTATATCTTGCATTTTCCCGCCAAATAGTGCGTATAATAATGCTTGGCTAGATAGCCGCATTCTCAATTAAATTACCAATCCATTGCCGGAGTTTAGTACGGTTGTATCTGTCGATGATCATATCTGCATTAGGACATCTAAAAGAATTTTGTGAAATTGAAAAACAGCTATTTTTAGATCATAACAGTTTATCTTTTGTGTTTTGCAGGTCTAATAGATTACAATTTCCTGTGTTTCAAGAAGGCAATAGAAGAAGTGTTTGAGGTGCGGTTAAAGTCACAAGGTGCTACATCCTTAAGCGGACATAATCTACAACTGGTCAGTAGTGGGTCCATGGGCAGCCCTCAAAATGGCATGGTTGTAAATGCGTAATGTCTTGTACAGTAGGCAAATTTGATATTTATAATATGAAGCGGGGAAAAGAAAATAGAAGAAATTTAGTCAAGCTAATGTTCCTATGGGAGGGTATTTAGCTGGAAATCTAAAGGCTGTGCCTCTAAAATGTGTAGGATCTGGTATCCATACACCATATATGTATGATCTGTTAGGTTGGGAGTTTGGGGAAATTAAAGCTTATGGGCTACTCTTTGGGATGGTTTCAACGTCACAAAATGTTACAACATGTCATTGTCACATGTTTATACCAGTTTGGAACAATGTTTGAAATAATGAGCATGTTATTACTAAAACTGAAACATTCATGATTGTTTTCAATGTGCTTTGTTAATCTAGTACAAATTTAGATTGCAGTACCAGTGCAAATTTAGGTTTAGGGCAGGGTTGTAGCTAGAAATTTTGTGCCAGATAATTAAATTTTCATTTTCATTTGGTAAAATTTTTAACTTTTTTAGTGAAATAGCTAGGATCAGTTTTCGCAAATTTTGATTTATTTCTTACATTGCTAAAAGTAGGCCCAATTTCCATTTTTTTTTTTGTACCAAGCATTTCTATTTTGGTCTATTTCATAACTGATGGGTTGACAAAAAGTGGTGTAAAGTTTTGTGACCGTTGAGACACTGAAGCCATCTGGCCTATCCTGGTTTCTCTAGTGAATTTATGCATATTGTAGGTGCTGATTCACAGTTGAACCCATTCCATATTATTTACTTCTCTTCATTTCTCAAAGAAGTATATTTTACTTAAACACTAGTTTTAACATCTATATGTTTGTAAATTCTGAATATAATGGTGTCATTATTTCAACATTTTTTTGATATTGCTGAATTATAATTTCTCAGACAAGCAATGACCCCCACCATGACTGGCAAGTAAAGAGGGCACTGTGCAGTTGTTTCGTTTGCAAATTATATTTCATTATGAACATTGAAATTTTGATCATGGGGGATTATATAATGATATGATATAGTATAGTATGATTGGACCTAATTGCAACATAAAAATAGACAGTATGTTTCCATAACACATAACATAACACCTGTTATATACCTAATATATAGATTCCTGTCCTCTGATTGGTTAAAAGTGAGGGCTTGGATTTCACTAGGCCTGGGGCATATATTTCACTAGGCCCGCTAATACATTTTGCGCACAATGCGGCGTGGTCAAACAACTATCGTAAATCATTATCGGACGTTTTAAGTGCTAAAACGGTTCTTTTAACCAACCAGATGACAAAAATCTATATATTCAGTATAAAAAATGAATATTGACTGCTTTTTGTTCGGGGTATGGTTAAAATTATTTCCCCTCGGTGATCTCAAAACTATATGCTTTGCTTCGGGCATATTCATGGTTTTGACATCACTTCAGGAAAATATTTTAAACCATGCCCCTCAAAGCAGTCAATATTTGTAAACTATAGGCAAAATAAATATTTATTGGACATTTTAAACAAAAATCCATGCAGGGGTTGCATTTACAAACAATGGGGTCCTGTAATCTGGATTTTTGTTTACACTGTCCAATAAATTATTGTTTGGCCTATAGGTTTATAAACAAGAGTACCTGTGAATAATAAAGCTGAATTCATACTTGCTCACAACACAATCATATTCATCGCAAACGACACTGTAAGATTCACACTTAAAATGCAAATGGACCTGGGCAGCCGACAACATGAAATGGTAGTGGAGATTTACGTTGAAGCAAATGGTGTTGAATATGATATCAATCAATCAGAACTGCTTGTCAGTGCTTCTTGTGTCGAGTCTACACATGCTGTTTGAGTTTGCTTAGAATTCAGCTTGAGTTGGTGCTTGTGATATGGGATCAAAGGATGGGAGCCTCATCGATGCCATATGTCCATAAGCAAGACACTTATAGATGATCGCGGTGATACCTTTTTACCAAGAGAATTTTTAAAAATATTTTTCATTAGTTAATAGAAGTGTCAAAACTTTTAGCAAAGGAAAATCAAAGTCACTGACCGTCCAAGATGCAAATTCGGCACTTTGATTCCACGCACATGCTTTTGTCAAGCTGCTCATGCCACTTAGCCTCAGCTGGTTCTGTAATACTGCCATCTGTTGACTAAAGTTATCACCGCAAGCATCTTTATCTGTGCTTCATTGTTTCACAAGTCGTGTAATACTTTAGATATACATTTAGACTCCCATTTTGAAATGTTGCACAGTAGGTCCAAATTACTGAATATTATTGAAAATCATAACATTGTTAATATTGTAATTTTTGTATATACAAGTATGTACATAATTACACTTGTAAATAATTTTATACTGCTCACACAAGTGTGCAATAGTTTAAATTCTACATGAATTTATTATAATATTTTGATAAAAAAGTAGATGATTTATATGACCATATATATAGATCATCTAGGTGAGTCCATATCCCCTCACTATAATCATAATTTGTCATTTGCTTTTGAGCTAAATGATTTAGAACTGGATGTAACAATTAGAGAATAAGAGATAAAATTTAGGGAATAAAAGATAAAATTTAGAGGATAAAAGATAAAATTTAGATAGACGATAGACAAAACAATGAATATTATCTTTTATCCTCCAATTCTTAATTACAAATTTGAGACATTTTAAGACCATATGTTGAATGCCGGTCGATTCCGCCACAAACCAATTCCGCTACAGTAAAAAAAGTCAATTCGGCCACACACGCGAGTCAATTTGGCCACACACAGAAAATCACCGTACTGAGGCATAGGCTTGAAATATCTACAAATGGTTTGGAATGACTCATGTCGAAATTCATAAATGACTGGTTCAATTTGATTCGCAAAGCCATGTCACTGATATTGGCAACTGAATGTCGAGAGAAATACGATCATGCAGGTAATATAACTTTGACAGGTCCTAAGTGCATCTGCGCGTCACGAGTATGAAATTCTGGTACATATTATTAATAAATAACGATTCATAAACACAACAAATATGTTTGAGTTATTACTGTCAGAGGTTGTTTATTAGGTCCAACGTTCCCAAGTGAATACCGTAGGCCTATTATACATGTAACTATCGCAGGCTTAGTTCCGGGGAAGGGGCGCTCGAAAAATCAGTTCCATATACCCTATTTTTGACCAAAAAATAAATTCTGTAAGATGTTGGAAATCCTGTGGGCGACACATAGTACCTCTCCAAAAAAAAAAAAAAAAAAAAAA
>JXSR01S018768.1:41589-57021 GCA_000969725.1 Ophiothrix spiculata
GTATATGGATGGGTCCCTTTTTCTTAAATATTGGTATATACATGGGTGGTAATTAAAATTTCCCAGCGGCACACCCCTACCAAAACCAAAATTGAGTACCCCCCGGGGGTAAGGCACTGGGTTTGACATATAATACAGCAGAAAGTGGACCTATGACAGACTATCATAATTATCTGAATATAACTCGCATTATCTTTTTTCAGCAGGTGAAAACAATCAAAACTTTAGCCAGGCATATTTCCTTTTTCCTTTTTTGGCAAGAAGGGATATGTTCAATTAAGAGCTGTGTGTCATCTTGTTTTGGTTTGAATACCACACATCTTACATTTTTTTTAGCATTGAAAACTTGCATTACGACTTGCATTTGTTTTGACCAAGATAATCATAACAATGGTCTCCAATATAAACAAATACTGTGATGTCTGCTTATGACAGTAGGAAACACACCGGTAAATACGTCCCCATTGACTTAACATGCAAAAAGCCCTGTCTTTAAACGTCATTTTCCGACTTAAAAGCAATTGGTTACATGTGCATGGTCTCAATTGAAAGATAATGGACATATCTCTTCTATAAATTGGAAAAAATATATGGTCAAGGCAAAGTTTTAGAGATACGGCGCATCAAAGTTACGCGTCATTATGAGTGCGCCCATGCCCATTGGGAAAATAGTGCAACTCCATAGACACACCATGTTCTCCAAAAATCATAAAATTTCTTCAAAAATGGTACAAACAAAATCATTTTATCATGAATGATTTAATAACAGTCCAATTAGCAGGATTAACTTCAAAATTTTGTGAAAAACACTATTTTCTAACATATTCTGGAATTAATTTTAGGCAACAAGGGTCACGTTCTGCCTGCAAACAGGCATTCTCAACCTAGCAGACGACGCTAAACAATTTATTTACCGATGTGGTGCAAATAGGATGGTAGTAATACAATAATAAATAGTAAAATAATGTTGTCATTATCAAACTTGAGGGTTTCAACATTGTTCCCAATCAAAAGCTATAAATAACCAAAAGTAGATATCCATCATGCCTGCTTCCAATGGGATTTCTATACAGGTTGTAATGAAGAGGATATAGTAATGAAACATATCTGAAATGCAAAATTAGGAGAAGGTCTAGCTGCTAATTATGCTATGTTTCATCACTAAATCCACTTGTTACAACCCATACAAAAACTCCCATTGAAAGTCCTGACATCTTCTTTTTAGATAACCTATGAAAGACTATTACTATATGAATATTCTTTCCTTTACGGGGGCAAAGACATGAAAAATCCAGGTTTTTGGCCAGGGTTTGAGTCAGAAGTGATAATTTGTCAAGACTATATTGTTTAGAACTGTTGTACTTTTTGGTGGCTAAAAAAGTCATCTAGGATAAAGGGGCATTGGACAATCAATCAATCAATCAATCAATGATACAAGTACTTACATAACATGCATACCCCATGACGGAGTCATCTAGAATCAAAGGGGCATTGGACAAGTTCAGCATCATCCCCAAACTTTTCCCCAAGCATTTTGAGATTTTTGCATCATCTGATGTATTGGCGTTAATAATGACAGCCTGCAAGGTTTCATTGTCAAATTCAAACCCTTTATAAAAAAATATTTAGATTTTCTTTTATTTTTAATTATCGTCTTCGACATCGATAAATACTGCCCTCTATTATAGTTGAATTTTAAAAATTGGCCTTTTCAGGTGATCTAATGCAAACTCCAAATTTCTTTTGATTTATGTGCAATCTATGATGTGAAAGGAATGTTTTATAAACAAATCTTTGACTCTTTCTTGCTATATAGCACCAATAAATATGTTTAGAGAATAGCCTCATACCCAAGATCAACAAACAGCATCAAATTCAAATGTTTGACTTTTCTGAAGGTTTTGATCTAAATTGTCCCTATATCTAGTAATTGACCATTGTTTTCTAACATTTGAACTGTAAATCAAGCCTGCTGTAAATCACTCACAAATAAAAAAAAAATGCCCAATGCCCCTTTAACCACCATGATATTATTTTGCACCATAAAAGTTACTCATTATTTCCTTTAATCACATTACAGGCATGTCAGAAGGCTCAGTCTGAAAGGGACCATGCTAAATCCCAGTTTTTGGAGGTACAAAGATCTCATGAAACAGCCAAGACTGATGTAGACCAAGCACAGAAAAGAGTAAGTGGGATTCATGCACAGGCATGGCAGTATGGATGTGTTACAATGACTGCATTGTGATATTATGTTTTGTAATAAGCATGATTTTAAAAATGAATATATTTATAGCATTTAAGTAAAAGATCACCAACCAATATGTATTTATGCACACAGCTATTTCATGTAGCCCAGGCATCCATATTAAATTAGTCAATTTAAATGAAAAGAAATTCTGGACTTTGGCATTCACATATTGATGAGTATACATCATATATGACAGCCATTGCACATACAACTTTTGTTACATTCATGGTTTATCCCGGCTATCAAAGTTGGAAATACCTTTTTTGACAAAGCTTGGCAATTCTAACACATTATCCATGCTAAAGTGAAAGATTTGTTTGAATTCCTTCGACAGCTGGAAAGGTTTAGGGGTAGGGTTCAACAAGCTGCATTCTCAGCTCCAGGGTTCAAAGTTCCTGATGAAGATGAGGAACCTATAACAGATGACCTGATTGTCGATGTTGTCAAGAGACTGTTGGATGAGAGACAAGAGGCCAGGACAAAGGTGCGAGACATGAAGGATAATGTGAAGAATCTGGAGACAACTAAAAAGGAATTGAAGAACAGCAGTAAAACCTTGAAGCAACATCTCACGACTATGGAGGTAAGATTCAAATCTGATGATTTTGTCTTTTTATCAAAATTCATGTATTTCATGCAAGTAACAATTTTATCTACATTGACATCTCAAATAAAGTTTACCCATCCACTTATAAATTTGTCCATATTTGTCTTCAAAAGAATGGTTCATGAAAACATAAAATGTGTCAACAACTAAATACCTTTGACAGTTGAGTATTATAAAGTTGAATTCATACATACAATGCAATGTGTTGCGTTTCCTATAGTTTCTTATGAATAACACCGCAAATGAATTCACACTCAAAATGCAAACAGACAGCGGCAGCAGACGAAAATGCAATGGAATTGACAGCTTTTGTCAAGTTGGTTTGCGTTGACATTAGTAGTGTTTTTTTTATATTAATCTATCAGAACTGCTCAAAACTCCCATTAACACATGCTCGGAGCATTGGCTTTTGCATCGCATTTGAATTCAGCTTTAGTGACCTACTGCAATGTCTTCCAGAATTTTCCCTAAAACCACTGTCTACTAAAGGTATTTTCATTAACATAGTGTCTGAAGGGAGTGAGGGTGGTTCTCTATAATTTTGATATTGACATCCATGAAGTGGTGTTATGTAGTACCATTTAGTACCATATTGTATGTCTATCTATGAATGCCAAAATCATTGCATTTGGTTTTGGCGTTACATAATTATGACATTATTAAGTTTGATCCTCCTGAAAAATTGTGATTTTCTTGACTTTTCTTGGAAAATTTGATAAAAATTGTGAATGTAACTTAGCTTGTAAGTTTCGGCTCTGTGGTAACCACTCACCCTTTTGTAGACTAGTTTATGAAATTATGTTGTTGTATATATGCCTATATGTTAAATATAAACATAATGTAATTGTGTCATTTTTGTTCTTTCTAGAACCGTCTCTTAGAAGATGGCCGCACTAGCAACCATCTACTCACTGAGATTAAGTGCCTGCAGTCTGTCACTGTTGATGAGCACTTCCAGGGGGTGCGAGACAGCATTGCGATGGGATTACAGAACGAGTTGACATGGCAACAACATTTTGAGAATGCACTAGAAAAATGTGGATTTGATATCAAAACATCTGGAAAAAGTAAGATTATTTTTCTAATGATAATTTCCCCTCACATTTCATACTAAATTATGTATTGATTTATATATAACCTTTCTATGCTTTTTGGATAAAGGATGTTGTAAGGAATAAAGTTAGAATTGAAAAATTATAAAATTAATATTGACTGAATCATTAGGTCAGTTGGTAGAATGTTGTGGTAGTAATGATATTGTCATTACTTTGCATTCAATATTGTCAGTGATTTTTCAGTGACAATTTATAAGTTCCCTAAAAAACTCACTGATCATCTGGGATTGCATTCACCTTTTGTATGTGAAATAAAAAACTCACATAATTCATGCATTAGGTCAAGATTTAAATGATCTCCCTAACTATCAGGTATTTTTCTGAATAAATTTGGAGGTACAATAACAGAGTTATAGGTTAATAAATGTGCATTTCATGCCGCGAGTGACATGAGACAAAATAAATGCACACACGGTCAATTTTTATGCGTCTAGTTCACGAGGCCCGTAAGGGATGAGTGCATTGGACAGCAATCAAAATTTACCGCAAGTGCATTAATTTTGTCTCATTTTACGAGCATAATGGAATGCAAATTTATTAATCTATTTTATACACGACAGAAAAATGATATTGTTTCTTTTGTGAAAAGAAATAATGATTGTATATGACCATCAAAGTCCAAAACTTCTCTAAACTATATATAAATCATCGATCGACAAAAGCAATAAAACATTCATGCGCACTAAATGCCCGCCACTCAAACTGGAACGCAACAAGCGCAGTGCATTGTGAAGTTTCACTTTATATACTTGCATTCTAATTGGCTAGATGGCACACGGAATGTATGAATTAGCGACAACAGAATGTCATTAAGAAAGATTTTTCCCTTGTATTCCTAACTGCACCGGGATTGTAATGTGTTTGTTGGCTGAATTAAGCATGGCTCAGAACTTGTAAATTGATTTGGAGTCTTGCACTGTTCCACTACACTACAAATTTTTTATAACAGAGTGGACATTTAGAAGTCACGCTCTCAGAAAAAGCGTCACTGCCATGCTTGGTGTAAATATCAGATCAGATAGAATCTCTTAATTTATTGTTTGTATATTTATTTTTTGTTAGATTTACCTGGCTTGATAGAAGGTTTGCACAGTGAGTTACAATCAACTAAGAAAGAGAAGAATTTGTTGAAAAGTAAACTCGATTCAGCTGAAGGCAATGTACGGCAAGAAATGTCTCAAGAAATACAACGTCTCAAGAGTGAAAACCAGACACAGCTAGCAGATGCTATAGAGAAACAAAAGATGGAAGGTCAGTCAGAATTTTTCTTCGTTTTATTATTGAAGCGCATCACAATTATATCTGAAATGTATTACTAATATAAGTATGAAAATGCAAAACCAACTTTGATAGACTACTTGAAAAAAATGCATGTACACCAAACTAATTAAAACATTTTGTGCAAATTACAAATTTACTGCTGGAGCAGGGAAACTAGCAGTTGCTGGTAAAGTAAAGTACAGCAGCCTTTTTGTAAATAGTGTAAAGTTTTTTGGTTGCAGCATGCTGTTGTTTCTACATGGCGATTTCCAAGTGACATGATCACAGACTTAATGATCAAGGCAAACTAGCTAGATGGTTCGGTCAACTAAAATCTTTTGTCAGATGTTTGTTTCAGTAACTTCAATCATCAGATTTTATTATATTGTTGCAGCCTTAAACTGTCAGCCATGATAGAATTGCACAATACTCCATAAAACTAAAGTACAATCTGTACAATCCAAAGTTACTGGGTAAACACCTCTGACGGTGTGCACAAATTGTTGTTGCTTACCATTTTGCAAGTGTAAATGTGTTTGACTGCTTACAAACGCTTGTGTTGTGATATATTTGGCCAAAAAAAAAGAACTCTTGTCTTAGGTTCCTAAGGCCCAAAACCCTAAGCGCTACGCGTTATTTTTATTATTTTTTTAGTCAAAAAAGGCTATGCACACGCAGATTTTTTTTTTATTACGTTTTTAGGTTACTATTTTGAAGCGGCCGAAATGTTTCCTTTTTTTTTCTCTCGATGTAAGAAAAAAAAATAAAAAAGCAAAAAATCTCCTGAAAAGCTAAAAAAAAAAGAAATGCGATAAAAATTGTCTTTGGCCTTTGTGCATAGGTTGTGGCATATAAGTACAAGCCATACCTGGTGTGAGTACAGATATGTTTTGAGCTCTTATGACAAAACATGTATGGCAGCATTTGACATAAACAAATCTTTGTTGTCCATGGGATAACCTTGGTAGTGTTTGAGGTTGTCCGCTAAATGTTTGACTTGTCCCTAATTTTTACAACTTGATCGGGACTTTGCAGACTCCCGCAAATGTAAACGCACACTCTCAATTATTAAATGTAAACGCACATTCTCAATTTCAGCGTCATAGTACACAAATGTTATTTAAAGAAAACAAACTACCAGATTCAAATTAATTATCAACAGGGAGAGCTAGTTCATTGACACGCTTATGTAAAATACATCACAAATTTGCCATTGCCTTGGCACAGTTCGTAATTATATACACTTGTTTGGTAAAGTGGTTAATCATGTAGTTAGTTGTAGAGATAGGGTTTTCCCAACATCTTATTTTCAAAAATGTATTGAGCATATTATGTTCTATTTCAAAATGTGAAGGTGACATTGATGCAGAAACTTCTATTCATTCGAAAAAACAAATGCAAGTTCTAAGACAATTTGAAGAGCAATTTGAGCATTTTTGATGTGTGCATGCATGGCTTGCTGCTATAGTTCTGAATATCCATTGAGGTTGTTCGAGGCATTTTTAGGTTATCCCGGACAACGGACAAGTCTTTATGTCAAACGCTGCTCACAGGTAAATGTGCAACTTTCTTACAATCATAAAAAATGTAACTATTTGAATTTTACTTTGTTTCAATAATAATAATATGCATCCATATTACTTTTGATACAGATGAGCGCAAACTGCAAGCAGCTATAGAAGATGTTAGACAGACAGAAAGGAGAAAAATGGACAATGCAATCCAGCTGGAACAGGACAAAGCGAGATCACAAGAAGCTAGTTTGGCTCAACTCAGGCAGGTTAGTGGAAACTCTTTATATACCACGTGAATCAAAAAAAATTGTGCATGGATTAAAACTTATTTTGACCTTGATAAAAGCACCAAATCATAAATTTCTTTGAATATATGACCAATTTTGTAAGTACTTCTTAGCTATTATTATAATGCCATAACCCATAATTGTGTACCGCCGCGGCAAAAGGGTTCAGTTGTCGGCTCGTACATGTTGCTCCTTGTAGCATATCTAATGTATGGTATTTGTATTCATCAGATATGATGTGTAAATCCTATTTGAATGGAAGAAAAAGAGACGTACTTACAAAATTGGCCATATCTTTTTTATTTTTCATCCAATTTCTATCATTTTTTCTGCATTTGAAACCTTATGAAATTTGCTTTACTAAAATAACTAGAAATTAAAGATTTGGTGCTTTTATCAAGGTCAAGATAATTTTTAATCCGTGCACAATTTTTTTTATTCACGTGGTAGACTGGTGGTTTTGTATAATTCCTTGATGGGAGGGACTTGTATACACAGGCAGATATCATGTGAGAGTACAAAAAAGTACTTCTTATGGTGGGTCATGTGCAGGTGGTGATTAGAGTGTTAAAACAGTATATTTATGAATGTTGTCAATCATCCAGGTGATAAAATATGGGAAAAAAAAGGTATTAAAACAGCATAAAAAAAGGTTATGTTTTGGAGGTAATAAAAAATATGAAATGTTTTGTACTTGCAGCGAGTATAATTCTTGCTGAATTTGAGAAATTCTGTTTTAGCATAATGGAAAATATGCAAGAAAATCCTTGTTTAGAGTTGTTTTATGAGTGGACCTTAAATTCTAGTTTACAATCATGTTTTAGGCTGTGTACTTGTGTATTATATCCACAATGAATGCCTGTGGCCCCAGGATTCCACCCCCTAGATATCATTATTGTTGATGGGTTGTAAATGGGTCTCGACCAACCACAACCTTAGAAACTACATTGGTATGTGTGAATGTGAAACATCTTCTGCGCTGTTTTGTTTACCTTTAAATCACCAAGACATTATTCTCATCCTGTTTAGTCACTATCTAACATGTATCAGATGATATACACTGCAGGCCTCTAATTCAAGTTCAATGCTTTAAGGCTCAAAGATGCAAACATTTTTTATTTTTTTGATTTAGTATTTGGTAGATTTATTTGTGCTGATAACGAATCCAAAGTAAAAAATATAGGTCACCGTGCTCATTTTTGAGATATAGGCATTTCAAAAAGTACATATTTTCCCAAAAAATCACCTGTTTTACCGCACAAAGTATAGGGAAAGCTAAAAAAAAGTTGATCATTATGTGCTTGTAAAATAGTAAATGCTCCATGATTTTTTTAATTTTTACATATGTTAAAGCACGTTTTGAGCATTTTTGCTTACTTCAAAATACTGAAATAAAAAATAAGGTCACATGTTAGTTTTCAAGAAAAATGACAAAAACAGGGATTTTTCACTAAAATGTGATTACTTTGATGGTACATCTGCATCTGCATAATTTCCTGCATATATATTACGCAGTGATTTGGCATGTGATTAATCGAACGCGTTAGTAAAGCGTGTGATCAGTGTGCATTGAAATTTGAGTATGCAAAAAGGGTGCAAACAATTTATTGAATTTTTACTTTTAATGAAAAAATCGGTATCCCACAGTCGTAAATAACTGCACCTCTGAGAAAACCCCTTAATTAAAAATGTGAATCATATTTCACAATTAATATACAAGATGAGAGACCAGTGGTTGGTTAAATGGTTGACCTAGTACCTTTTATTTTTATATATATGCACTTTAACTTGATAAAAGTGTACACTCTTTTCATGAACAGGCAGTTCAAAAGCCCGGGGGGGGTACTCAAGTTTGATTTTGGTAGGGGTGTGCCGCTGGGAAATTTGAAGTACCACCCATGTATATACCAATTTTCAAGAAATAGGGACCCATCCATATACCAAATTCCCCAAATTTTGAGTCAAATTGATATGAAAAATTGAAATTTTTCCAAAAATTTGGCGTGAATTTCCTAATTTTTGTTTGAAATTTAGAGAAAAAAAATCCAAAATTTGTGCCAATCAAAATACCACATTTTGCAAAGAAAAAGGACCCATTGGCATACCAGACAGCCTGATTTTGCTACCCAAGTTTGCGGCACATACCCGTTATCACTTTTGTACTAAGTAACCCCCCCCCCCCAGGGTTCAAAAGCTTGTAATGAGATGGCATAGTTGAAAATTGCACTTTGATTATGTTCAGTCTTTGTGCTAATTTCTTATATTTTTTGTAATTTCAGGCACTGACAGAGAAGACTAGTGATGAAGAAAGAATGCGATCAGTAGAGGGCGAGTTGCAACGAAAGATGCAAGAATTTTCTGAATTAGAGGTATGTATTGACGTCATCGATCATTAACAGGACTATGTGGGGTTCGGGCTAATTTAGCAGCAAGGAACCGTGATTTCTGTGAATTAGAGACCAGATGTTAAGGCAAAAAGGCATTGATACAAGATAAAGAAAAAGAAGTTTGCCTTTTGCACCTAAATTATATAATCACTTGGTTGCAATTAGAATTGAAATGCTTACTGTTCGAGTCAGATTGCAGTGTTCCAGAATGGAGTTTCAAAGTATTATATTTGAATAAGATATCCTGATGTGAATTAAAAAGTGTTTATTAACTCTTCGAACGCCAAAAGGAGCCATTTTGAAAAATTTGGTGTTTTGGGGTATATTCATAATAGCTGCCTTTTGTTGAATTTTGTTTATGATTTCCCTAATAAGCATATGAATCAAGCATATACAATTTGAAGTAATACTTGAATAAATACTGAGACGTTGCTAGATTTCAAAAGAAATATAAAAATATATGACAATTTTATCAGTTTTCATAAGTAAAATAAGCATGTTCTTGTATTACAAATTTACTATATGGCAGTAATTCATTTTTCTCTCATGAGTAATTAATGTGGTGCAAATTGCACCACAGTAGGCGCTCAAAGGGTTAAATAACAGTCAAGTTAGCTCAATCGGTAAGGTGCTCGCTTGAGGTGCGGAAGGTCCCGAGTTCGAACCCCGCTGGTGCCAAAAAAGTTGAGTGTGCTTGAAATTCCCTTGGACAAGGAACTAACTGCTAATTGTCTCGTGGAAACCCGTGCGAAACTCGGGGAGCTGATCCGGGCAGCGATGGTTCGTACGTGTGCTGATCAAGGTTCAGCGCCCCTAGAGGTTGTCGCAGAACCTGAAATGATGCTTGGTGTGGAATGGAGCTTACTTGGGCCACAGTGGTCAGCGAACACCTGTAAAGTGTGCAGAGGCCGAGTGGAATTACAAATCTGGGAGGCATAGCGCACTATAAATCCCCAGTATTTATTTATTTATTTAATAATGATGCTAATCTTTGGTTCTGTTATTGTAGGCAAGGTTAAAGGAGGAATTGAGTGCCCAACAGAACCAGCATGAGTCTGCCACTCGCCTCTTACAAGAGCAACTGGCAGCAGCGACGGAGAGTCAGGGATCCCAAGCAGTGGCCTTCAAAGAACAAATCAACCAGCATGCTATGAGCATTGTAGGGTTGGAGGATAAGCTTAATAAAACTACCAGGGCAGAGCAAGATGCTAAGACAGAAGTGTCGGAATTAAGGAAGAAACTGCATGGTAAGAAAGAATAGACATAAACACTCTTGACCATAGGGAGGGCTCATATCACTCAAAATTTGTTTGTTTTGAAATACAAGTGAAAGTTATTAGGCCTAAAAAAATTGTTTGATTGGCTTAATTTTAAGTTTATATTTCACATACAAGAACACAAAATATACGACACATATACAAAAACATCTTCACTTTTTCTGTAACACATCTTTTATTTGTCAAATTTGATGGGAATTGATTCATGGGGCCCTAGATATGGTTTGCAGGACATTCAAAATGACAAATAAAAGATGTGTTACAGAAAAAGTGAAGAACAAAAAAATGAAAATATTTAGGGTCGGCGGTAAAAAAATAAGGTCGGTCGGGTTACACCAATCAAACATTTTTTTAGGCCTTACACAGGGAAGCTTGAAAGCATGGATCATAGAGAGTGCTTGTATCTCTAGAAGCAATTGGGAATAGCAGGTAGCTAAGGGTTACGTCATTGGAGTTTTTACTTATTAGGAGTTCTGTATGAAAAGTCATCATCTGAATTTTTATTCAAAGATATGTAGGCCTATGTAGGAATAGTTCTCTTCAGTGGGAACTATATAGTTGGTCATTGTTCGTTGCCCTGTCATATGACATTGTCAAGGAACAAATTCAAAGCATGTTAACTTTACATTTTGAATGCCATTAAAGAACTATATTTCAACAATTCACAGTTGATATTTAAATTAGTGCGTCACACAGGGCACAGCATTTAGGAAAGTGTGTTTATGCAGTACGCATAAGTCGGCACACTGTTCATTGCGCGTCGGATGCATTGCTGTTGATTTGGGATGAACAACTCTGTAGCGTGTTTGAATACCTAAATCTTGAATATCCATAGTGATTGATAAAGGGAAAATATTTGTGTTTTGTTGATATTTTACATGCATTTTATTTTGGCTTTACAAATAAACAAAGAAACCTGTATATCAAACAATTTAAAAGTCTCTTGTTATCGAATAAGTAATAAAATGACACCATTTTATTTTAATGTAGATCAAACTCAACAAACTCAAGCAGCTTTAGCTAAACTTGCAGCCAAACCACTAGTGCCACCTAAGCCCATTATTGTACAAAAACCATCTGCCGATATGCAAGCCATGGAACAGCTCATTACATTACTCAAGTAAGTGTCCACCTGAGCCCATTATTGTGTAGAATTGTAGACGATCTGATATTGGGGGATGTTGTGTTAGGGAGGGGTGGCCATAAATGTCATGTATGTGTGGTTGGGATGAATATACACTGGCTGTCAAAAGTGTTTGCGCACCAAACCTTTAACCAGCCATATCTCGAGAACCGTTCATCATTTTTTTAAGATTTTATATTTTACATAAGAACTCAACAGGAATTGCATTCACCGCATTTGAAAATATGGTATGCTTAAGACACTGTATACTTTCTTCTGCACATTCAAAAACAGAGTTTAAATACATAACTGCACATTTTAATTGGAAAACTTATAACCTGAAAATGTTCTTAAACGCGCATTGAATAATAAACTACGTATGTACATATCGGAAAGTGTGTGTGTTGTGTATTTGTATATGGCCCAGGAAATCGGCCATTTTTATTATTATGGAAGATCAAATATCAGAGGAAACATGGATTATTTATATTGGCATATGGCACCTATAAAAAACATGAATTTTTTAAGGGTCTTGATATAATAATTAGGTTTTTGCCCGTATTTAAGTGTGTGCAAACACATTTGACCACCAGTGTAAGCCAAATCATCCATTTTACTAAACCCTTCTGGTGACAAGATATTCAAGGGACAGCTCATTAGGCCAAAAAAGAAATTGTTTTGTTGCCCTCAAGTGGGATTTCTGGAAAATGAGTCGGTCGGTCGGAAAATATTTTTTTTCTAATTATTTTTTTAAAAAGCACCTAAAGTATCAACTTTGGGTGCATTTTCCACTGTTTTCAAAATATTTTCTCAAAAAACACCCAATCTGAGCAAAATTGGGTGCTTTTCGCTGAGGGCAACATAACAATTTATTTTTTTGGCCTTATATTACTCAAGTAACCTCAAGATGGAATGAATATCCTCCTAGATAGTGCATTTTGTGTGAAAGAATAACCAAAATATTCAGTTGGACGCACTGATGTCACAGACTAAGATCCTGTCTTCTGATTGGTCAATTGAGGCTGTTCCATGTTACTCCCTGGCATGAAACATTGCATTGGAGGTTAATTGACAAAGTCTACAATATTGATCTTTGCAGCTAAATTAAGTTTTGTATCAACCCCTGTCTTTGATATGTTGTGCATAAATGTGTTTTTCAACTAAAGTTATTGTTAGAAACTATTAACAAATCAGAGTGCAAACATGAAATATTTTGGAAATATTGGTTCACTCCATAGACATCTCACACTAAGTTTAACTCCAGTAACAATGAATGAGTACGCCAAATTCAACAACTGCGTTCTACAGAATGGTTAATATCTTATAAATGAACTATATTTCATATGTTTTAAAAATCAAATGATTTAAAAACAATAAGCTTTAACATGAAGTATAAATTCAAAAATCAAATTTGTCTTTACTTTGTCAATCTTTAGGAAAGAAAATAGTCAGTTGCAGAAAGAGTTACAAGAACAACAGGACATTATCCTTGGTCTGAGGAGGGACTTAGCAGGGGCTTCAGCAAGACTCTCAGATATCAAAGGTATGTTTTCTGCTAAGTCCTTGGTCTGAGGAGGGACTTAGCAGGGGCTTCAGCAAGACTCTCAGATATCAAAGGTATGTTTTCTGCTAAGTCCCTGGTCTGAGGAGGGACTTAGCAGGGGCTTCAGCAGGGGCTTCAGCAAGACTCTCAGATATCAAAGGTAGGTTTATCCTTGGTCTGAGGAGGGACTTAGCAGGGGCTTCAGCAAGACTCTCAGATATCAAAGGTAGGTTTTCTGCTAATTAGTAGCTTCATCCAGTAGTGTAGCTTTACACACAAATCAGGCAAGCAGTTTTTATTATTTCTCCTTATACAGTAGCGTACCATTGTTGATTATCGATGAACCCAAAGTTTATATTCAAATTAGTGCGTCACGCACGGCACAGTGTACGTGGAAGTGTGTTTACGCAGTCACACAAGTCTGTACACTGTTCATCACACGTCGAGAACTTAGAGTGCACAGCATGGTGCTTGGAAATAATTTAAAAATGGCAAAGCAAAAAACACTTATAAAAATAGCACTTTTGCTTTAGATTCTGCTAAATATCATATAAAGATATGATAGAACACAATTATAATTTAATTCCGTTCACTACAGAAGTTTTCAGGACGATTTTCATTGTTGAAAGGTATTCAAACACGCTGCAGAGTTGTTCACCTCAAATCAACAACTCTGCATCCAATGTGTCTGTGTATCTCTTTTACGCTTGGGTGGCTAAAGCCACCCTCGCAAGATAAAAATATGAGGACGCATGACTGAATTGTTGTTGATTTGTGATGAATAACTCTGTAGCGTGTTTGAATACCTAACTATTACATTTCTACCTCATGCCTTCAACCTCAGGGTTATTACCAGGGCCACAGAGAGTCAGGTTTTAAAACCAGGAGGCAGCAAATGTCTGCGAAAAGTGGAGAGTGACCTAGGAAACGTGAGGTCTCTGTCAAATTGTACCATATGAGAGCTTAGAGTTAGTTGAACTTGTAAATTATGTGGTATTATTTAAAAACAAAAGTGGACAAGTTGTGACGAGCTGAGTTTCATCTGATATAAGAATCTTAAGAATTGAGCAGACATGTCAGAGTAGGTGTTTGATAAGGCCAAACAAAAAAAGAACTCTGTCTCAGGTTCCCAAGGCCCAAAACCCTAAACGCTACGCATTTTTTTTTAGTCATAAAAGGCTATGCGCATGCGGAATTTTTTTTTTTATTACGTTTTTAGATCACTATTTTTTTATCGGCCGCTTTCCCTTGTTTTTTCTCTCAATGTAAGAAAAAAAAAATACAAAAGCAAAAAATCTCCTGAAATCTAAAAAAGAAATGCGGTAAAATTCAAATTTTTAACCATATGCGCGCGGGAAGCTGAGACAGAGTTCTTTTTTTCTTTGGCCTAACTGACTTTTTATTGAAATAGTACCCTTGTGCACTACTGTTAGGTGAGGCATGCAATAGGTCTGGAGGGTCACACGTCCCTTTCCCCCTTTGCTGGTGCCTGTAGGGGTTATTTCCATCTGTATTCCCTTCACTTTATGGTTATTTTTGTCTCTTTAATCTTTAGGTGAACTGAGTGAAAAACAGAAGGAAGAATTAGAGAACAACCGCACCCTGATCAAAGAGCAAGAGGCCGAGCTGACCACACAGCGTCAGCAATTAGTCAAATTATCAGAACTTGTAGATAAGAAGACCAAGGAGGTGGAGAAATATCTTAAAGATCTTGGGTAAGTTGGACTTGTCAAATAAACATCTGAGGTGTCAAGTCTTTGGATGTCATCCAGAAATTGCTGAAGACAGAAACTAAGAACTGGTTCTTTAAAAAAAAATGTACTTGCTGGATCACAATCTTGCAAGTTGCATGTGATAGCCCTAAAGGGGGCAGCTCGCTAGTCCAATGACGCGCTAGTCTGAAAGCTCACTAGCCTGACAGCTTGCTGGTCTAAATCATAATGGAGGCTCTGTAGTCCAAGTCAAAAAAAGGCTCGCTAGTCTGAATTTCAAAAACAGCTCGCTAGTCCAAATTTTGAAAAAAAGCTTGCTGGTCAGATTTTATCAAAATCAGAGATAATAATATAAT
>JXSR01S018768.1:66739-83284 GCA_000969725.1 Ophiothrix spiculata
CGACCATTTTTCACTCATTTTCAACTTCAGACGGCCGTAGCTCAAAATCGGCCTTGCCGACAACTTGTACCTTTTGATGTAACGCGTCACATATGGTCAATCTGATTTCAAGTATATTTTTTTTTGTTTTTCTCAACAATGTGATGACAACAAAAATGTCAAGCCTGCAATCACATCCATTCTTGTTGCATTTGGAACAATTTTGTGACAAGCATCAGAGATGCCACATTTCAGAATAAATTCTAAATTCAGAATTTTTCAATTGGTTTAAGCCTAAATTCAGATTTTTCTATTGGTTGTTTCGTGTACAAAGGTATAGGCAATTTTGGTTTCTCACATTCTTTCGAAGTATTTCAGATCAATTTATTTTGCTAGCAATAACTCGTTACAAATAGTAGGATTCAATTCAATGTTTCTGCCTATTGTTGCAATTTGATACTGCATGGTGACAACCCTGAAACAACCTTTACAGTCTGTATGCATCAGACAGGACTAAGTTAGTCCTGGACTAATTTCATTTCATTTTCTTTCTTTAGTATCTTGACTTGGCACAAAGTGTTGGTGCTCTGCTTAGCCTTGGTGAAATTCCTGGTCATGAAACTATGGCTCATCTACCGAGAGATGAACGGGAGAGGGTTACCAAAGAACGCAGCAATTCTCATGAATTAATCATCAGTAGGCTAAAGACTTTGAATCAGAGGCTAGAGAGAAAAGATCAGTTGCTAAAGGATTATGAGAAGGATTTAGAGAAGCTAAGACTAGCAGAGGCTATAGCTAACGAGAAGGCTTCACAGGTGGAAAATCTTGCGGTAAGTGATGGAAGAAAGAGATGAGGGTATGGTGTGGAGGGAGCAGATATGGGTAAGGCCAAAAAAGAAACAAGTTTGTTTCTGGTAACCTGCGTACGTTTATGTTAAGTTACATATTTCCCGCATTAATTTTTTTTTTTTTTCGTATTTCGTATCAATAAAAATCTTATTGTTGATAATAAAACAATTCTGTAGAAAAGCTTACTGGAGACTTGCGTAAAAACAAACAAAGATGCAACAAAACAAGTCGCATGTTGTATTATTGAACATGAAGAGAAACCAAAACTTTTATGGTTGATAATGATATTAATAAATAATATAAGAAACCAAGAGCATTTTAATGTGTTTTTCTTTCTGCATTTATGGTAAGAAAAAAGGAAAAATAGCATATCGCATTGCATTTTTGAAAAGTAAAAAATAAAAAATAATAAAGCGCATATCGCATTGTACTTTTCAAGCATGTTACCAGAAACAAACTTTTTTTTTTTTGCCTAATGTGGAATGGCCTTGATGATTGTGGACAGGATAAGGCTGCAGTAGGTTGGCTTAGTGTGTATATAGATAAAACATTTGGTTTAGGAGTAGGAGATTTAAGGAATAAGATTGTAGGATACAATGGATATATGGTTGAGAGAGGACTGAAGGAATAGGTTAGAGTTTACAGGATATGAAAGGGAATGTTGGGAATGATGGATAGAAAATTAGGCCCATATTCACAAAAGTTATTCTAACTTTATTCCTGGATTTCGCATTCTTGGATTAGAGATAGCCCCTAATCCTGAACTAATTTGAATTTTACAAAGCCTGGAAATAACTATAATTCATTGAATAATTTGATCTTCGTTTGCAAATATCAAATGACTACTTCAATGGAATGAAAATAAAGTTATTCCTGGATTAAAGTTATTCCTCTTTTGAGAATACAGACCTTAGTTTCTAAAATGGCACCCATGAATGTGTCCATCAACTGCTTAAATGTGGCTTGGGTGTTACATAAAAAGACAGTGGTTGCGAGATAGGATATGGCCTCCAATCAGGTGTTTGGCAAAATGCCAGGAGGATAGGGGAATGACAGGTTTGGACTGGGGAAATGTGAACACAAATAGAGAGTTAGGGAAGTGACATTATAGGGGCTTGCAGTTTAGTGGTGCAGGTAGGTGCCAGAGGGATGGGGGTTAGAAGAATAAGGCAGGCTCAGGGCCAGGATCCATTATAGTCAAAGGACCATTTGGAGGAAAAGAAAGATGTTGGATGGACCTGATACGGGAGTGTTACCTCTGATAAAATGCTAATGAAATCACTGAAATGAAGGATGTGTAACATGTGATTAATGGATACCACATATTTTGTTACAGGGTGATGTCAGGGGTCGTGCAGAGGAGGCGCAATACTTAAGAGAAACGTTGAGAAGAACAAGGGAGAATCTGGATAGGGAGAAGAGGCTTAATAGTGCAATAAAATCAAAAAAGGTAAGTGAGCCATTCAGCTAGCAGTCTTCTGGTTTTATAATCTGGCAGTTGTTGCAACATGTCACTGACATCAGTTTTGTTTAACCCTTTGAACCCGATGAGTTGGTATACCGCTCACGTGTACATGTACCGTATACCCGATGAGCCGGTTTACCGGCTTTAGGTCACGTGTCAGAAACTTGATGTGTATGTCAACAAACATGGGTAGTTACAATTTTTAATAGTCTTATTTATATTGGAAGACATCGATAAAGCTTTTAACCCATGGTTGATGGGTCATTTTGCTCTTATTTACTTGAAAGAGATGAAAAATTCCTCATATTTTCGTAAATTCGACAAATTTCAACAAATGTGGTTTCGACCATGGACTACAACGTAAATGTCAAATATGTTGGGTCAACATAAATAACATTCTTTTGTGAATGCTGGTTATTGGAACAATTCAGACTACTGTAATATGAAAAGTAAAGCAAGGGAAATCAAAGTAAGTTTAAGGGTTATATTTTGATTTTTAACTTTCGGGTTGGCCCAGGTCAGCGGTACAGATACATGTGGAATGGCCAGGGTTCAAAGGGTTAAGTGTGTAATCATGACAAACTTATCAATGTCATGTTACTGCTAGCAGTAGTTCCTTCTCAACTGCAGTTGAAATATACTTTGATGTGGCAAGCCAGCATACTAAGTGCAGTACCAAGAAGTTTGTTTAAGATGTCTGGTCCACGCGTACTGGTACACACTGGTTTTGATCTCGCAAGTACAGCAACACATATGCGCAGTATACGCAAAATAGTGCTTTTAATCCAAAATATGTCACATTTTTGTCATTTTTTATTTTATTAATTGAAAGAACATACTTGTTCACAAATTTTGTGAAAAAATTGACTCAAAATTTCAGTGGGAAGTTTTTGAATCAACGCTAAATATTGTCACTTTTGCCACATTTCCCATAGAACCCTGCACTAATTTTTCCAAAAAACATAAAAAATGCTATTTTTAAACTGATTCGCATGCAAAAAGGAGTCTGGTGACACCCAATTTGTATTCTAAATATTGATGAAATATTATTCATGCCGATTTCTACCAGCAAAATTCAGTCAGATCTAGACACCTAAAGGTGCTTACACTGTGTGACAGCTTGGGATACCGTAACATTATCACATCTAATTATCTCTATATGAAACTAGCTTTAGTCAATTCAGATAGTTAAAGGGGCATTGGACAAGTTAAGCATCATCCCCAAACTTTTCACCAAACATTTTGAGATTTTTGTATCATTTGAAGTATAAGCGGTAATAATGACAGCAAGCAAAGTTTCACTGTCAAATTCAAACCTTATATGCCAAAATATTTAGATATTCTCTTATTTTTAATTATCGTTGTCGACAACGATAAATACTGCCCTCTATAGTTGAATTTCTAGAATAGGCCTTTTTAGGAGATCTAATGAAAATTCCAAATTTCTTTTGATTTTTCTGCAATCTATGATGTGAAAGGAATGTTTTACAAACAAATCTTTGGTTCTTTCTCATTGTATAGCATCAATAAATATGTTTAGAGAATAGCCTCATACCCAAAATCAACAAATAAAATAAAATTCTTTTTTTTTACTCTTGTGAAGGTTTTCATCAAAATTTTCACGATATCTGGTAATTGACTGTTGTTTTCTAACATAGGAAGTGTAAATCATCCACAAACATAATTTCAAAATGTTGTCCAATACCCTTTAAGAAGATGAAATTGAGTACAGTAACACTGCATTTCATATTTGTCAAATTAAAGATCAATTTGTTGATTATTTATTCCAACAAGCCGTTTTCATGGTATGAATACTTGATGAATTTGTTTTTTGATATATTTGTGACACATTAACATGTTACTTCCAATGTATGCCTAGTGTACAAAGGTCATGTACTTAAATAAAAAATATAAAGTGTTAAAAATGAAGCGCCCCCTGTCACCCATGACTTTTAATTTTTTTGGCTTATTGGGTTTGTTTTTTGGTAGATATGAATACCGTCAAAACGATTTTGCTCAAAGATGCTTTCTTTTTCTGTTATGACCATATGTTGAATTAAATTTGGGATCCCGAATTTAATTCCACATGTATAAGTATAGGAAAGCATGCATGTGCTTTTATCCATTTTTTGGTGGCAAAACAAATTTTTTCACAAAATACATTTGAAAACACTTTTAGATAGTCACTTTCCTCCATTTTATGTTGTTTTTACTATAAACCATTTTGATCAAAATCTTATAATATTGCTTTAACATTTGCATTAATTGACATCACTCTATGACTAACGAATTGAACGTATACCTAACGGACATGTCAAAGGACAGTACTGTATGGATAATGAATAAACATATTTCTAACAATCGCATAACCGACATCAATGTATAAAACAAACCAGTGTCTGTTATGCTTTCGTTTGACTCTGTACGTTGATGAAGGGGAGGCGTATAAATACATCGTTGAAGTCTATAGTCTGATCAACACAAATTGGAGGTATCTGAAATGCGCATTGCTAATTTGTTGCCATTGAATCATTGATATTATACTGAAATAACCAGCACCCCCCCCCCCCAAAAAAAAAAGAAAACTTAAGGTGGCTTAGCACAGATAGAATTCCTCTATTTATTTTTCGAATTTTTTGATATATGGTGTATTCATATGTGCTGATCACATTTCTGAAATAAAAAATGGGGGTCACCGACTTAGTTTTTGAGAAAAATCCATTTCAAAAACACTATGTTTTACCACTTTTTACCATTGACTTCTATGGTAAAATCAAAATAAATCGGACAAAAACACTTATAATTAAAAAACGGCTCCATTTTTTTCTCTCTCTCAAATATGTTTTGGTCCTTATATAGTTCTTTAAAAAAACGTAATAAAAAAAATATATGGTCAGCGACTTACTTTTTTGAGATATTCAGCAAAATTAAGCAAAAAATTGGCATTTTTTAGCAATGAGTAACACCTTAAGCACTGTGCGCTTTGAGCCCTGCGTCATCAGGAGTAACGCGCATGGTCTTATGCGTGAATATAAAAATGACGTACGTGTAAGATCGCGTTATATTAAAGTGCAAGATACAGTGCGCCAGAAAGTACGCTAAAAGCCCGGGATAAATACTTTGAAATTGTGTCCAACACCGCTGATATCAGCTCACTTGTGTCCGACACCGCATCTGTGCTAAGCCACCTTACATGTTCAAGACCAATATCAACATCTTTAATTTGACCAATTATTGCAGGTATTGGCAAAGAATTGCTATAGGTCAAAAAATGATTTATCGGACAATGTAAACAAAAATCCAGAGTACATGGCCCCATTGTTTGTGAATGCAACCCTTACCGTGGAATTTTGTTTAAATTGTCCAATAAATTATTATTTTCCCAATAATTTATAGATGTGCCTTTCCTTAATCAAAAGTCTCCACACTTATAATGCTCTCTTGTTGGTGTTACAGACATTCCATTTAGAGAATGACCAAAAGAACAAACAAACATGGCCGAAACACAAATGTTATAATGAGGATAAAGAAAAGCAGGAAAAGGTAAGCCCACCCAACAAGCAGATTTGTAATCAATTGTATTGAACCACCATGGAAAACAAATTGGGGATAAATCAAGTTTTGGTTACAAAAACTGATGTTAACCCAAAGGAGACTAATATACGCATATCAACTCCTGCTTTGTGGTATATTGATGCCAATGGTGGGGAGATGAAGAAAAACCGAGATTCCTTTTATTTGTTTGCGGTGCATTTTGCACGGTAAGGATACTGGTAGTGGTATAATTTAAAGCACACGATTGAATGGAGCTGAATGGTATCAGGTTGAAGCTGTCAGAGATTCAATTTTGTCCGTCCGTTTTCAATGTGGTTCCATTTCATCATCTTATCTGATTGAAAAGTTTCCGCATGACCAAAACACATTCAAAACGGATGAATTGCTGCAGGGACCGATTCAAGTAAGGGCATGCGTTTCCGGATAGCCGCACCACAAATGGACCGGATAAAAGGAATCAGTCTTGCTGAAAACCATTATATTGATTCAAAACGCACCGCATGCAGGACGCATGCGGAACCGCTTTGAAAACGGACAGTCAAAAATTGAATCTCAACTTCAACCTGATACCATTCAATCATGTGCTTTAAGTTATACAACTACCAGTACCTTTACAGTGCAAAGCACACCGCAACCACACTGCAAACGGATAAAAGGAATCTCAGCTATACATCAAGTACCCATATTCATATAATACATATTTTTTTTTAAATGAAAAAAAGAATTGACAAGCTTCAAAAAGGAAAAGAAGGGAGATGATCAACTACTTAAAATTGGCCATAGACTCTAAAATTATATATATTAAGGTGTTACAAATACACTCCCGTTCAAAAGTATTTGCGCACGCTTCAATACTTAAAAAAACATAATTATTATGTCAAACGACCAAGACTGAAAAAAATCATGTTTTGATAGGTGCCTAATATATGTTTCCACTGATATTATATTTTCCATAATCATAAAAATGGTTAATTTCCTGGACCATATACAAATACACCACACACACCTTTTGCTACCTATGTAGTTTGTTAGTTCAGTGCTTGTTATCTCTGTGTAACCGTAAAGAACATTTTCAGGTCATAAGTTTTCCAACAAATGTGAAGTTGTGGATTTAAACTCCGTTTTTGAATGTGCGGAAGACAGTATACAGTATGTTTAGCTGGCCATATTTTCAAATGCGGTAAATTCATTTCCTGTTGAGTTCTTTAGATCTGTGTATATTAAATATAAATCCGAAAAAATTAACCAAATGATGAACGGTTCTCAAGATATGGCTGGTTAAAGGTTTTGTGCGCAAACACTTTTGACCAGGAGTTTATTAATCCCTCATTTCATAGCTTAAAGGTCACTATATGTGACATTATGATAATGAGGTACTAAATTATGATCCTATATGTGACATGATAATGAGGTTCTAAATTATGATCCATCTACAAATGAGGTTCTAAATTATGATCCATCTACAAATGAGGTTCTAAATTATGATCCATCTACAAATGAGGTACTAAATTATGATCCATCTACAAATGAGGTACTAAATTATGATCCATCTACAAATGAGGTACTAAATTATGATCCATCTACAAATGAGGTACTAAATTATGATCCATCTACAAATAAGGTACTAAATTATGATCCATCTACAAATGAGGTACTAAATTATGATCCATCTACAAATGAGGTACTAAATTATGATCCATCAATATATGGATAATTTAATGTTAATCTCTTGCTGTCTTAAGTTGAGTCTTCTGTATCATTCACAAGGTTCTGGATGTAATGCAGAAAAAGGGTCCGTTGTCTTCCTGGTTTCCTTTTCCCATGTGGTAGAATATATAGTGCATACTCTTTGCATGGTTCATCTTCAGACATCCCTCAAGAATCTGAGCTGACGAGACCTAACTTTATCCACAAGTGGTGAAGCCTGGGCCAGATCGTATATGGAGACATCGGTCACTCTGTCGATCCTTTTGATGCCAAGCATAACAAGAGGTCCCATAGGCATTGATCGCATTTTATATTACTTTGGTCAGAACCCATGACTCGCAGCCATACAACAGGACAGTGACACAAGTTGTGTTGAAGAGCTTACAGTGACTGAGAAGTCACTATAGTACAATGAAAGATGATACTGTTTTGCCAATTTGTTCTTGTTTCAGGTATTTTTCAACATGATAGTGACACACCTTGTAGATATGTTTTTAGTCACTCAAATTGTATTCACAATTTTGATTCTGTTCAAAAATAGTTCTTAAACAACACTATCACTGTCTACTATGTTTTTTATGTTCAGCAAAAAGAAATGAAGAAGAAAGCTCAAAAGCAGAAAATGCTGAAGAAGGAATATGAAGTTTCTATGCTCAAAGCTGTAAGTAGATTTTAACCAGATACATGTATGTTTACTGTAAGATGTGACAGCTAATGGAAGCTTACACCTAGAGAAACAAGGGATAAACCAATTTATGTACTGTATTAATAAATTTAAGCGTGTTGAAACCCTATGACCCTTTTGAATAGTTTCAACCACCTTGAGAAAAACCTGTAAATAACTTAAATAGTTCTTTAAAAAAAAACTATTATGGGTTTTGAAAAGACTATTTACGGGTTATGAAATACTATTTACAGGTTTTGAAAGCTATTTATAGAGGCGTCATTTGATTTATGTGCGAAACAACTTTCACGCATGGACTTACGCGTGCATCAAACTTACACACACACCCCAGCCAACACACGCATTAACCTATTGCATTCATAGTTCACATTTTGTGTACATTTTAGGAAGATTAGTTACTAAATTAGGCCATTGGACAAGTAAAAATTTTAAAATTTATTAATACAGTATATAAAACAAATATATACTGACATTTTTCAGATCTCTGGATTAAAACTATGGTCCTTCAGTGACTAAAATTTAGCTATTTTACTTCGGGCTCCGCCCCTCAGTAAAATAGCTAAATTTCAGTCACTTCAGGTCCATAGTTTTAACCAGAGATCTTCAAATCGGTAGATATTTGTATATTATTACAGTAATAAACCTAACACAACAAATGTGTCTGTTTATCTTGAACCAGCTGTAAATGCTGTAAACTTCATTTTATGCTGCAAGTGAAAATACATGCAAAGATCATAATCTGGCAAAATTATATGTTTGCAGATTCACAATCTATAAGCTGGTTTCAAAACACCTGTTTAGGTTCATTTGAGAAAATGATCAGAAAAACAAAAATCTCTATATGTGTGGTGCTCTGGCAAAATGAGCGGAAAGTCGCGGTTGAAGATTTTGATTAAATGGCTGTTAAAGAAAAAATATGGTGAAAAGATCAAATTTCGTTTTTTTACATAAAACGCATTAGTACATAAGTGTTAATCTATACTTCGCGTTTTGAAGGTCAATTATGCCGGGAAGTGCAATTATTCATGGGTAATTGATCGCGTTTTGCTATAATACACTATAGTAATCAGTAACTTTAGAATCGATTTGCGACAATTTTTTAGTGTCAGATTTTAAGCGGACTGTCTTGTATATCGATCTCTAAATGAAAATTGTAGAAAGAAAGTGTAACATATTATATATCATTGGAAAGCTGAGATGATAGAGAATTAAAATACGACATAAACTCAATTTTGAAAATCGCGACTTTCCGCTCATTACGCCAGAGCACCACACATATGTTCTAAAGACCATCAACATAAAACATATCACTTTTAATGCAATTATTTCAGTTTTATCTTTTACTTCATGCAACTCTTGATGGACTGTAGTTTGAATCTTGGAAATGGAGTAAATTTCATTTTAATCCATGTAACAAAGTCTTTTCAAATGTTTGAAGATAAATGGCAAGAGCCCACAGCTACAAATGGTTGAGTTCATGGTCATAAATTGGGAAACAAAAATCTAGTCTAACAGGGTGTCCATAAATAAATAGTTTCATGTTTCATGAAGCAAAATATTTTTTTTCCTGATACAACTAGCTATATATACAATAGTGGATATGATCTTCTGCATGTTCCATAAGTTTTATCTACACTTTCCTGCTTTGTGCAACAGCGCAGTTGAAAATGATATAAACACATGTTTTTTCTTATTGAACAAATAACTAAACAGGTATTAATATATCTTAAAATACAAACTAATAAATACTAAGATTTTGAAAAACAAGTTTCTTTAGTTAACAAACGCCAACATGTGATTATATATACATCTTTTATGCCTGTTTTATGTATAGTAAGTGACATTTTGGGTGTCATTTACACACACATGTTTACTATGTTTGATATATAACAGCAATGTTTAAGACTTTTGCTTTGCAGAATAAATTGGTGAAAGGGGAAGTTGTGTCAGATCAAAATTGCATTTATAGTTGAAAATATGTACCAAAAGGTGAACCATTTTAACAATAAGTGTTTGTTGCAATTGACAAAAATTGAAAAATGCGTCTTATGCTTAGAAATGCCCTTTACACTTCTAATGTCAGCATTTCCATTTTTCTTTTGCTTTTATAGGAACTTCAGGAAAAAGACCACCAACTCTGTGATACAACAGCAAGATTAATTAATTTAGAAAATTCTGTGGTAAGTTTTTAAATCTTCTGTTGGTACTATTTTAAGTTTAAACCTTCTGCATGATCACCAAGGTGAAGCATTATGTTTTGTTTCTATTTGTTCATAATCCCGAAATTTATCATTTGCAATTCTTTACACAACGTTAATTTTGCAGGTAAGCAGTGGATTAGCTACTCGCTAGAGTTAGTAGCATTTTATGAATATGGGTCCAGTTAACTTTGTGTAAGCCTGTGGTCGCAGTACTTCGTATGAACAGTTACCAACAATATTTTGATGGTGATGTAACCATTTTATACAAACTTTCAAAATCTGGGTTTTTTTTGCGAAACTGCGTCCATAGACCATAAGAAGTTTGTACATAATGGTTTTGAAAAAGTCAGTACTTCCTAGGCAAATCGGCAACTGTTCATATGAACGCTGTACCGGCAATTGTGACTTAATACAGATTTTCTTAATAGGGCAGTTGATGAAAAAAGGAAAATAAATCAATATTCTCTATGCTATTTGATATGATATTAAACTCAACACTTTTGCAGAATAAAACTCCTCTTAGGCAATAAAAAGAAACAGGTATGTTTCCTGTCACAAAACCTAAATGCAAAATGCGTTTTTTTATTGTTATTTTTTTAATATTTTTTTAATGAGGTACTAAGGCAAATCTGCATGAGAACATCCGCATGGGTGATGAATCAGAATAAAAAAATTAAATGCGGTAATACATGATGCCAAAACTAAATGCGTGTGGCCCACAGGAAACAAATTTGTTTCTTTTTTTAGTCTTATAAATCTGTATGAAAGTGTGACATTTTCCTCCTGCACGAAAAACAATATTTTCTTGTTTTAAAATCTGATAACTCTTATTGTTTTTTACCAACAGGCAATGGATTAACCAGCTGTAGCAGTACTATAATATAGTAGATATATTTTAATAACCATATTCAGCATTCTGCGTAAGACATTTTAGTAAGACTGATTTATTGCAAACTTCTTGTGGACATATTTATATTGAAGTTAAGCAATATAAAATGCATAGCAAAATACCTAATGACATTGTTTGTCAGCAACACCTCGGCAGCAAAGTCTTAGATTGAATGGGTAAAAAATTACTGAGATTCTTCTCTCATTCAAAAGGCATTTTTGAGAACGGAGCTCAGGTGTTTAAGGCCGATGTGACTCGGAAAACCAGACTTGCCTTTTTGTGCATCATGCACAATCTTAAGCTGGTATCAGAGTGTCGTCAACATTATCAAATGCCCGATGTCTTGAACAATCTTGAATTAATAACCCTGTTTTTGAGTTGTAATGCCATGTCAGTTTGGCGGAACTCGAATTTGGATACTCTGTATCACAATTCAGATACCCGTATCCGAATTTGGATTAAAAACAGCTGAAACGGGATATCAGCTGAAATGAATATTCAGCAACGCCGCGCACCATACCGGTATGTATAAAAGTCAATGACATTATCATCATTTGTCATCTAAATTCTAAGAAAGTATTGGCCAAATTATTTTGCCTTCTGTGATAAGAAGATATCAGGACATGTTTCGAAGCTATTCAGCTGGAATTGCACAGATGAAAATGAAATTTCCACAGATAGATTTATCATAGATGCAAGAAAGATGTTCTACATGTACTTGCCAGCTTGCGCTATCGATTTGTTTCCTGCGCCATGACAGGCGTATCATAATTCAGATACCCCTCCATATCCTTATTCTGATACAGGTATCACAATTTGGATACGAAATGTATGTAAGTATCCAAATTCGGATACGTATCCGAATTGTGAGTTCCGCCGAACTGGTGTTGTATGACAACTTTGTCATTATTACCCATTGCCACAAAAATGAGTTCAAGTGCATCACAACAACACCAGACTCAGAATTGCTAAGAGTTGGCCATATGCCGTAAGCTACACTCAACACAGCGACAGACACCTGAAGCCAGCTTAGAATAAGATACACCTTGATAAAGTTATCACCTTGAATACAAGTGTGTGCTGTTATATATGCAATCCATGATTTGGTTAAAACATCACCTCTTTTTTTATATCAATATATTCTTTAAATATCTGTTTGATTTCGATCGTTCGTTTTCAAGTTTAGTGTTTACAACCTTTTGTTGTATAGCCCTGACTGAAACTTAAAAATAACACTCTTTCTCCATTTTCTCTGAAATGCAAGCAATTTTTAAGCAGCTTTCAGATTTGTACCAGATATTGGTCAAAGATTTTTATAATCTAAAAATCTGAATTTTAATAAGACATGCCTGAAGGGATAGGGCTGTGGTCATGGATTGCTATGGATTTTTATTTACATATTTGTGTACCGCCGCGGCAAAAGGGTCCAGTTGTCGGCTCGTACATGTTGCTCCTTGTAGCATATCTAATGTATGGTATTTGTATACATCAGATATGCTACAATGAGCAACATGTAGGAGTCGACAACTGGACCCTTTTGCCGCGGCGGTACACATTTATGCTATCTTAACCAAAGAGAAAATCAATGTAGTATTCATTTAGTATGCTAAATCTTTTAGCATTTGCTTTCATCAGAATGTCCTGCTTTTTTATTCCAATATGCAATTTCAGATAGAAAGCTTGTAGTAATAACCCTGGTCACAACCTTGCGGCGAGGTTACGATGTGTTTACAACATCGTACCAGGTAGAATTCAGCGGACACCGACCTGTCCATGCGGAGACCGGGCAGTGTCTGTGAGCCGTAGAGACACCGGAAGCATGCCACAAGAATTTAATTCTGAGTTAAAACCTTGTCGCTTGTGTATGATATCTTCAGTTATGGTCATATAACTACCGGTCGCTGACCGGTGACTGACCAGTGACCGGGCATCGCAAGCATTTACCGTGTAACACCGATGTCACACCGGCGTTGCGGTTTCCTTCGGCTTATGTGACCATAGCATTAGTGGAATTAACATATCATATTTTTGAAAGAAAATATTTAAAAATATTTTTTTGGAAAAATAAAAACTAAGCCGCTACCATATAAAATTTGAATCAAAAAAGGTGGGTTTTTTTGTGGTGTTACACATTACTTGCTGGATTTAGATTTAGATTATTGATTATATTTATTGGATATAGATTAGTAAGCCTGTTGTAAAATCAAATCACATTTAATATTGCTGGTTTTGGGAATGTTTTGAAAAAATGTCCAGAATGCTGATTGAACAAAATGAATGATCAAATTTATCCATTTTAAGTGTGCAAGTAGGTTTATGCTAGCTAGCAAATGAGTATTGCATATCCCATTTATCTTGTTTTAGTAATTTCAAAATTGTGAAAACCTGGAGGCTTGAAATGTGCAGGGAAATTGAACCCACCAAAAGTTCACCTCTGATATCATTTGAATACACTTATCATTAATGCGACTCATCAGAACAAAACACACCAGTTGTTGGTTCAGTGTGTTTAAAGAAATCAGTTCATTTGTGTATTTAAAAGAAAAACCAAGAAAAGAACTTTGTTTTATTTTTGAAATTAAAAAGCTGCATGCAATGTACAAATGAGTGGTATCATTTAAAAAAAAAATTGAGAAAGGCTTTTATGACGGGAATTCATAACAATTGGTAGATTTTAACGGGTTCGTCGTCGGACAAGTTTTGAACTGTCAAGCTTTCGTCAGGAGTAGCTCTGACTTCTTCAGGACAAATATTATTATAAAGACATGTGGGCCGTCACTTCCCACTGATGACTCGCATGAGCCATACACTGAAGGCTGCCCCTTGCTAACAGTGTTAAAAGCAGATCACCTCTTTGAAATCGTGGTGGCTCTGAAAAGAGCCTTTCTGAAGGCTTCCCCTTGCCAACAGATTCACACAAAAGTAGGTTGCCCCTAACCTCTAATGTGTTGTTCTTATGAGATATGGTATCATTTTAAGTCAACAATATGTGGGCAAAAAAGACATTTCAACCTTTGTCTTGAATCACAACTATAGGCCAAACAATAATTTATTGAACAGCATAAACAGAAACCCAGAGTGCAGGGCCCATTGTTTGTAAATAAATAAATAAATTGCAGGTGATTTATAGTGCACTACGCAGTCCTCCTGACTTGTAATTCCACACAGCCTCAGCACACTTTACAGAGCAGTTCTAATCATTGGGTTAAATCACTACCTGGACTCCCTGGGGCCAAAGGGCTTACTACGGCCTACATATTGGCGCAACCCTAGCTTGAGCAATTCACACCCTCATAGAATAAAAAGTTTTCGCATACTCAGCTCCCAGCTGGACTCGAACGCGGAACGATCGATATCTTATGTTTAACAGTCAGAGAACTAACCGACTGAGCTAACGAGAACTATAAATGACCACCCTGCATTGCATATTTGTTTACATTGTCCAAGAAATTATTGTTTGGCCTATAAAATAGCTTTGGATGTAGTCTTTTTTGACTGTGCAATGTTCCTTCATTCAGATATGATTCAAACATGATAAGATCTAGGGTGTAACCAGAGGTGGTGTGCCACCTGGCACCTCCGCTATTTTTGGCTGCCGAACTTCGCTGTCGGTAAATTTGTATACTATGGGTAAATTTGAAAGAGAAAAGTAATTGTTAGTTTCTAAATATGAAATGTTGATTTAAATCTGATCTACTGGATTTTTAACTTGATAAGGCTGAATGATTGTGCTCTGGTGAAGTTAATAATCCAGTAGATCAGATCATTTAACTCAATTTCATATGTTTTCACCTGGATGATTGATAACATTCATAAGAATGTTAGTTTCTAAAGGTGAGATTCCTTTTATCCGTTTGCAGTTTGGTTGCGGTGCATTTTGTAAGGGTACTAGTAGTCACTGTGGTATAATGTAAAGCACACGATTGAATGGTATCAGGACCTGATCAGGTTGAAGCTGAGATTCTATTTTTATCATCCGTTTTCAATGCGGTTCTGTGTCATCATCATCTCTGTATGAAAAGTTTCTGGACAACCAAAACGTATTCAAAACAGATGAATCCCTCCTGGTACCAATTCATGCGTTTCCGGATAGACGCACCGCAAACAGACTGGATAAAAGGAATCACTCTCGCTGAAAACCATTATATTGATTCCGCTAGCGGAACCGCGTTGAAAACGGACAGTCAAAATTGAATCTGAGTTTCAACCTGATACCATTCAATCGTGTGCTTTAAATTATACCACTACCAGTACCCTTACAGTTCAAAAAACACTGCACCGCAAACGGATAAAAGAAATCTGACCTTTAAGCCTAAAGTAAAATTGATTGTAAATTTGAAAATCAGTTAATCACTGTTGTTAATTACATGTAGTGACAATAAAAAGGATAATTGAAAGTGTAGATGTTTAAGATCTAAAATTTACTGTTGTTAGGCTTTGCGTCCAAAGACATTTGTTGGCCTGAGAAATATTTCCTCACACTTTCTTCCCTACAGAAAATACTTTGTTTCGATGGGAAGAAAGGTCTCAGCAAGTGTCGCAAAGGAAGGTCTCTTAGGCTACTGAATGTCTTTGGACACAAAACCTTAATTATCTTATTGGTTTTTGAAAGCTACGTTGAAAAAAAAAATTGGGTGTAGCTTTTGAGTCTCATATCAAATGCCGATGAAAATTGAAAGTTTGCATAACCAATTTTGAACCAAAACCGTGTGTGCCGTAGGATTTAAATACCGTCATATTGTAATCAAGTTAGAATTACGATCATCAATATATGTGTTCCGTCATATCGAAAGGTGGTGTTACACATTACTTGCTGGATTTAGATTTAGATTATTGATTATATTTATTGGATATAGATTAGTAAGCCTGTTGTAAAATCAAATCACATTTAATATTGCTGGTTTTGGGAATGTTTTGAAAAAATGTCCAGAATGCTGATTGAACAAAATGAATGATCAAATTTATCCATTTTAAGTGTGCAAGTAGGTTTATGCTAGCTAGCAAATGAGTATTGCATATCCCATTTATCTTGTTTTAGTAATTTCAAAATTGTGAAAACCTGGAGGCTTGAAATGTGCAGGGAAATTGAACCCACCAAAAGTTCACCTCTGATATCATTTGAATACACTTATCATTAATGCGACTCATCAGAACAAAACACACCAGTTGTTGGTTCAGTGTGTTTAAAGAAATCAGTTCATTTGTGTATTTAAAA
>JXSR01S018769.1:7380-18214 GCA_000969725.1 Ophiothrix spiculata
AAACATATGTCCACATACTTTTTGCGCGCGCTACGCGCGCGTTTAATTTTTTCCCCAACAAATACAATAATCGGAAAGCCTTTTGAGTCTTGCCCCCCCGGACGGTCAAAGCTGGTTACGCCCCTGTTCAAAAATATGGATATTAACGGATATCAGAAAAAAGTACCATGTTTACGTATCGAATATAGAATACACGATATAAATGCTTCTCTGTAGTCTCTGAATCATACAAGTAACAGTGTTCTGCTATGCAAATACTCTGGGTACAACATTGCAAATGCTATTTTCAATCTTATATGTCAAGAAGTTTGACCCATTTTGTAATTCTACAAAATACAGTCTTAGACTGAAATGCAAGTTTAATGATATTCATTTACTTAGCATAGAGATGTAAACATGTATCTAGCTCTACACGGAGCATCTGAATAATTCTAAAAGCTTTAAGTTTGATGTTACTTTTATTTTGCTTTCGACGAAAAAGAGATTAGTTGATAATCATTCATTAGTACTGGGCAACATCAGAAAAAGTGCTTTAACTTTTTAACTTTTATGTGAAGGAGTAAGCTAGCAAGGATTTATGTTAAACATGATCAAGAGCATTTTTCTTTTGGTCAATCGTATTTCAATCAAAACTTCACTAAAATTCAAATATTCACTCATACTCCACAAGATTCAGATCTTACAATTTCCACATACCAACGATAGGCACTTATACCAAACATTCTTTTATCAAGCCATTCTAAATTGAAATAAGTTGCCAAGTCATATTAAATCCACTCCTGACAAAGTATCATTTAAGTCTGCTATGAAAAAACACCTTGCAAGAGATGTCGGGGGATAACCCATGGGACAGCTACCTTTGTCTAACTTGTTCCTTTTTTGTCCATCTCTTGCATTTATTTTTCCTCATTGTCCTGGGCTCCTTTTTGTTTTTTGTGTGGGACCCCATTGGAAATAAGTTTGCTTGAATAGCCAAACTTAATGGGTTATCCTGACATCTCGAAATTTAGGTGTTTGTTGTCTTTTTGCATTTTCTTTTGCCTGCTATGTTTGCATTGTATATCGTTTTGTCGAATAAACATGAAATGAATTGAATTAAAGGTCCTCTTAGTATTAGACAAAATAATTTAAAGTAAACCATGTCCCTAACCATGAACAGAGTAATGTATCTTACACTTTAGATGGTGTTGAATTCAAATTATTTGCGTCAAATTATTGGTGTCAAGAAACCTAAAATTAAGGTACTGACGATTACCAAATAGCTGCATTATTTATATGAAACCAATGTTAAAAGCAAAAATGGTAATTACGATTGCCAAGAAACAGCGTAATTGCGAATTCAATGTTTCAAATTCTGCGACAAAAAATAATCTAAACGATTAGTATTTCTCATTATGTCAGATTAGCATCTTTTGAAAATTTTTGATGGTGACAGATAACGTAATTATTGTCATAATATTTATCCCTAAATGACGGGTGAATGCTTGCTCGAATATTGACCTAGAGTTTGAAGTGTACTTCTGAAGTGTTCTGTAGGATGTTATCAAAACTTCAACGATGTGTAATGCTGCTTAAATGCAAACAGTGAAACTGAAATTCTTCAAGTGAAATTTGGTAATCATTACAAATGCATATCAACACACCCTTGCATGGCTACAAACAACTTAAAGATTGCGTTATTACGTTGAATAAGGTGTTCATAGGTTAAAAAGCATTATTTAAGCTCTGTTGAATGTTAATATCAATATACTTCCAATCTATGTCATTTTTTTAATCCAAACTTATGCATCTTGTTTTGGATCAGAGGTTCAATTTATTCATATTGATACAAAAAGGCAAATGTCAATTAATACAACTGTGCATAAACGTATATCATTTGTATAAGCTACGATTAATCAACAATTAACTCTTGTGAAAAATGATATGACGTTTCAGACAGTTAAAATAATAACAAAAACGATGTACATCATGACATGTTCACTCTTGCAACGTGCATGAACAAATTGATGATTGTTGAAAAAATCCTGTTTGAATTGTTCACTGATATTTGATATTATAAATGTTTAGGTAACGTCTAATAAACAAACAACCTGTCCTACATTTCAAACTGTGCCAAAGAACTAGTTAGACGTCTCTATCTGAGCGCTTCAATGCATGTAAATATTGAATGTATTAAGATTATTCCATGAAAATCAGGAAGTGACGAATGTCGTATAAACTATAATGATAATAATGAAACCATTTTTATTACTGCAGCAATAACGGATAGCAAACATATGTAAATGTACACCTAATTTGCAATTTCTATTCAGTGAATATAACTTTGGTTATATTACACTTTAACTATTGCTATTTTTGCACGAACGTTCTGAACAATGTTTACCATATTTGGACCTTGCCTGAAATCCAGGGCCGTACGAAGGTATGTAAGCCAAGGGGGGCAAACACATTTACCTTCCCGAAATTCATGTTTCGTCCCGATGTATATACCGTCAATTTGTTTGTAGGGCGCGCGTAGCGCGTGAAAATTTTGCTATTTTCAGCCAAAAATCGATATTTGTGCTAAAATTGGCTTAATTTAACTAAAAATTTGCGGGACAGTAATATCGGGACGGTAAAAGTAGTAAACTATCGTCCCGATATTTTAATTTTTGTCCCGCCAGCGTCCCGATATTTCGAGCCAGGGGGGCGAGTGCCCCCCCTGCCCCCCCGCTTCGTATGGCACTGCTGAAATCTTTGTGTTTCATTTTGAAGTCATCAGACATAGAGATTTACAAAATGTGACCAATCAGCCCTAAGCAGACGTAACGTCAGCCACTGGGGATTTTCACTTTTAACATACATGTATCTGCAAAGTCCATGTTAAAAAGTTTAAAAAGACACCTCTATGAACTTTTGTCAGATATCCACAAGCCAATTTATGGTCCGTCAAAGTTTGTCATCGAGTAAAAGATGAAACTGAGGTGAACGAATTCGAAAACTAGTAGGTTATATATTTTTCTGTTGATGGTCCTTCTAAGATGTAGATATTTCAGTTTTTATCGGAATGAAACTTAACATGTGTTGGAAGATTGCATGAATATTGTTAATTGCATGTTTTTTCACCTCTAACGCTAAACAAAGTTTGTCGACTTAACAGTTCATAGAGGCTGAACGGTAATAAATTACATGTGAAGTGTTTTATAGCATCGGATTACCGCCACTTTTGAATAGATAACATCGGTAACATTTCTGTTCAATATCATTTGATGCCCGAGGCACAAATGATTTAATAAACTGCTTGAGTGGCGAGTTACGTAGTCAAAGCATGGAAAAAGAGATCCTTTTTACATGGACAATTTGATGCTGCAGCAACGTTATTTAGGGAAATGACGATGCATACTTCTTTAGTAGTATACTTTTTTCTCAAACATATTAAAGGCGGTATCTATTGAATAGAAACACAAATATTGACAATGTTAAATCACCGCCTTGGCTGTTTGAATAGCTATTTACTTTATCTTGCTAATGGTAGATTCTATTTTAAAGGAGGAACATTTCCCTGTATCATAATAAAAGTTAAAGTGTTTTCCTGTGCATTTATTCTGAATATAAAATTGTAATGCCCAATCAGATATGGTAAAAACCTTGCACGGTTTTGTTATTCTTCAAAACTCCTTCTTCAGCTGCAAAGTGAGTGTAAATGGTATATATTTCCATAGAATAGAGATGCAAACCTGAATCAAGTTCTCTACTGTTTCTTAGGAGCTCTGAGCTCTGTTCTTGTCTTGTCCATTGTGATGTTATTCATTTTTTGTTCCTTATTTCCGCGTCTGGTGTTATCAAAAAGGATAGGCATATTACCAGCCTCATTGGCCACTCTGATTATTCCTCCAAAAGTCTTTTGTTTTGTTTATGTTTAGTTTTGTATTATCTAAGTGCTTCTACAATGTGTGTTATTTTAATCAGTTGTTTGTATATTTGTGATGACTCACCCCGAAAAGGGGGACTTTGCGACAGAAAACTTATCAAGATACAGGTGAAAAAAGGCAGCAAAAAATAAAGAAAAAATAATAAGAATTTCCAGCAGATTTTCTGTTTATTTATCAATTTCATCAAGTAAGGTGTCATTTTAAAGCTTAAATGCTGCAACATATGAAATGAAAAAATCAAAATTGATATTATCTTCAAAGTCCCCTTGTTCGGGGTGAGCCATCACATTTATGGAAAATAAAATTGAACTTGAATTGAACTTGAAATAGAATAGACTGTAAAATATGTCAGTGCGGGCAACATAAATAGCAGGCTATTCATACATTTTGACATTTTTGACTACAAACATGGCAGAACGATAGCAAAAAGTGTCAAACACACGACTTGGTTTTTAATATTGGCTGCTGTTAAATGATAAGAATGAAAAAGATGAGCTATTGTGGTTCATGTTGTAGGGATTTAAAAATTTAAAGAGAAAAACTGATCAATCCAGACCGTTGGTCAGTTGAATTGATGAATGTTTTTTGTTCGAGAATGTATTTCCACAAACTATGCTGGATTAAATACTTTAATTATAAATAATGATGAATTGTAAATCTATTTAGGATACTTGTTTATTCAGCAGGAATATCTTCTGACTTGTTTGGTTTTACATATATAGTCATCAAAAGAAAAATTAAAGAAATTATTATGCACTTAATTTGTACCACAATTAAAGAACATTTAAAGCTTATTTAATATGCAACGAATATGAAATTATTACAAATTGCAGGAAATACCTAATAGTATATATGAACTTCCAGTCTGATTGTATGCACTTTCCGTAAAATAACGTTTGAATTGTTCACTGATATTAACTATGTTAACGGATATTAGAAAAAAACTACCATGTTTACGTAACGTATAAAGAATACACTACCTGTCCTACATTTCAACTTGCAACTAAACTATTAAACCTATTTTATCTAAATGCTGACCACTTCAATAGAATTGAAATGTATATTGTATAGGAATATGCATTACGATTATTCGATTAAATTAAAAAGGTTACGAATCTCATGGAGTAATGTTTCGTTATTGCAGCAATTACGGAAAGCAAGTTTGTGTATCTCATTTCTAGGTCGGTGAATACATCTTTGAGTGCAATAGACTTTAACTATTGTTAGATGTGCACGAACGTTGTGAGTAATGTTTACCTTGCACACATATGTTTCCTTTCCCCGGGTGTACCTTTTAACTGAAATTTGTGCTTCATTTTCGAAGCCATAATGTAATGCTTAGAATAAATCTGAAACGTGTTATTGCTTGGGATTACCTCTTCTTACGGATTGATAATATCGTAACATTTCTGTTTAATATCCTTTGATGCCCAGAGGCACATAAGATGTAATAACACGCACTAATGTAGAAGAGGTATGTAATCAAGGTGTCGTAAGTAACTTTAAATATTATAACATGATGAATTCCGTTTCCATACGAGGTATTCCGAAAGTGAACCACAACTATATTTACTTTACAGGTGATTTTTTTTAAATTTGGCAGTACAGACCTAAGCAGCATAAAGGATACACCATTTGCATACGGATATGGTACAGATAAAAAATGAACACTTAGATTGTAATACTCCCCAACAGCTCCCCAATGCACTCGGGTCAAAGGAGCACTCGAGGTTAAATACCTTGCTCAAAAAGCACCTGTTGGCTTGACAGGTTCGAACTTAAGACCTACCGATTTCAGTAGACCACACGAGCTGTCATATTGTGCTACAGCTGAAAATACTCGCAAAATGTGTATTGACATATCAACCAGTAGAGAAGACACCTATTTATACTCTATTTTCTTATTTATAAATAACTGTCACATAGGTAGTTCCGAATTAGCTAATAATTAAACATTTTGTAATGTTTATTAAGAACCAAAGAAATGGTCTTGCTATCCCTTCGCCAGATAGTGACAAAGTCACTTTCAAAGTGGCTAAACCTAAATGGTTTCCGCAGGGACACAGAGAGGCGACACAGGGCAAGGTATTTATTCTGCCTAAAGTATCTAACAACAGGGGAGTAGCTCATATAAGAATGAGTACAGCTAATATACAAATAAGCCTAACCTAAAAACAAAATTCTATTGTGAAGTCCAGCTAACATTGAGCTTTCCAAGCAGCATACTTCTTTCACAATTTTATGTCAAACATTGTTTTCGGGTAAGATATCCCTCCAGGCAATTAGATTGACAGAACATTTACTTTTAAAATCAATGGTGATAAAATGTTTGACATCACCCGATTATGAAGACCCTGCTAATTTGCATTATTTAATGCTGCGTTACATCTTAGTTGTGTGACAGTAAAGATATATTAACATATAGTAAGACTACCGACGAAGTAGTCACTTATATCCAACTTCCAAGAGCACAAGTGCACAAATATTGACAATGTTAAACCCGCGATTGGATGTTTGAGTAGATTTTTACTTGTCTTGCTAATGGTGAGTTCTATTCTTTTGGAGGAATGATGCCCTAAATCATACAAGTAGAAGTGTTTTTGCAATGCCAGTTGTATGCCAATGGTATGCGCCGTCTGATATGTCAAGAAACTTGACCCATTTTATTAAACTGCAAAAAAGGTTTAGTGCAATTCATCATTGTACAAATAATGAATGTTTATGAGTGCAATGGTACAAATATTTTTATGAGGCGAAAAATAATGCAATCCACTTAGTACCTAATGCTGAGTAAAATGGAAAACATCATATTTCACCGAATAAAATATTTGTTCCATTCGTACGTAATTAGCATAAAGTGGTAAAATGATGGCGCTGTTCAAATTTAATTTTGTCCTTAAAAATATAAATAAACAACTTTTTAAACATTTTATTTCAGCAATGTACACTCTTATTGTGAAAGAGTGAAAAACCACTCTAAAAGAGTGAAATTTCTTTCTTAGAAAGAGCCATATGAGTGACCAATCATTTAGAGTGAAGTTCACTCTCAAGAAAGAGTGATAGTAATTCACTCTAGGAAAGAGTGAACCGTTTATTATTATGAATAGTTAAGTTCACTCTAAATGATCTGGGAGGGATAAGAATAAATCTTCAAAAGAATGAAAGTTCACTCAATGATCTAGTCGTTTTATTGTGCAAATATTTATCGGTGAGTAGATGCTAGACAATAAACTTGTCGGTGTAAGCTTACTTAATACATTTGCCAATGTATTAAGTAAGTTTACACCGACAAGTTCCATCGATCCAGTTTTTGCATGATTAGCGTCACTGTTGGGTATTTATTGTCTGGCATCTACTTACAGATAAATAGTTGCACAATTTCCTCTGAAATTCCTTTGTCTGTCACTCCTACACAGTCTCCAACTTAACCACCGCCATGTTGAACAGTGAGCGCTGACGATTTTTCGTAGTTACAACAGCGCGATTATCCGCGTTCCTGATTGGCTAGAACTTCACTCCGTAAAAGAGCGGTGCTTTCGAGCCACTCTCCTGCAAGTGAACGTCACTCTGGTACAAGAGTGAATTACCGCAAAGTATTTTAACTCTTAAAGAGCTAAAACGCACTCGATTAGAGTTAAAACAAATTCACTCAAAATTTCGAGTGATTTTTCACTCTTTCGCATTTAGAGTGTACTTGTAATTATAGTCTGATTTGATAAGCCAAATTTCATTGACAAATTTCATTGGGAAAGCAGATTTCAAATTGTGTGCGGGAATGTTTTTTTAATTAAAATTTTGACACGAATTAGTTATCTGGTCGCCATTTTGATACGGAATTACGAATTTGTAAATCAGTCGACTGAAACCTTTTAACAAAACCGTTATGTTTAGTTAGTCGCTTTTATTGAATATTTCTTATGATTTTCAATTTGAATTGTAGCTTATGTTCACAGATGCTGTACTAATTTGAAATGGCTTGTTTTGTATTCTCTCTCTCTCTCTCTCTCTCTCCCTGACTCCCACTCTCTCTATGTATTGGTCTGATTTTATCAAAAAGTGAGTTATTTTTTATCAGCATAACTCATTTCATAACATTCATGATTGCAGAAGTAATCGTTAATATAATATGACATAACCTAGATTCACATTGGGTATGTATACAACTGCAAACATATTTAGTGTAGCCATTGTTTACAAAGCAATTAAAGGACTCAATACATTGCAAAAGGGAGTCGGTAACCAATATTAAAACTAAAATAAAACATTGTTTGCAAATGACAAGCATCTTCTCAGACTGTTTCAGGAGCAAGTCCCATAACAATTGTTCAGGAAACTTCCTACCCACGCGGTAAAACATGAATGGCATAATAGTATGTATTCTACATTATTGTTCATATCTCGATCAGAGATTTAGTTAAATGTCACTTTTTTCTATAATAGTAATAGTTATCGTAAAGTACTTAAAACTGAAGCACAGCTATAAATATCCCGTATTTTTTTGTTATGGTCCAGAGCCCTCTATAGGTCGCAATATCGTAAATCGCTGCACGTAGTGACGCTAGTGGCAAATTTGCCTGGTTTTAAACCACAAAGGTGGAATAGGACATTAAATTACATTTATATAGAAATAATACGGGACTATGTTTCATTTTGATTTTATGCTAATTATTTAGTTTAGAAATAGTTGTGAATGTGAAGAAAAAATCAGCACCACAGAACATTTTATAATGAAATTAAAGAAGGAACAAATATGCGTGTCTCTAGAAATACTCGGTCAAGTCGGTCTTTTTTATGACAGGCCGGCAAAAACATTACAAAATATCGCCTGATATATCGGGAAAACAAGCCGGCCACCATATTGTTTCTTTGATGATTTCTGAAAGGTTTACTTCAAAACTTGAAAACAAAGTTAAATCTAGAATGCTTGAATCACTAATTACAGAGATACAGAGCGTTTTCAGACCCCTACTTTACGTGTAAAAGTATAGGAACGCTATTTGGGATATTGCACCCTATAGGCCAATTTGTTAGGCCCTCGCGCAAATACAACTGATCTTGATTGCTTCGTCGACCAGGTCACATTAGGGATCTATTAGGGGAAAACTGTATTACAATCTAATTTAAAATTATCGCCGCCATTGCTGCACCGCCACCACCAAAATCAACATTACCACTACCGCTACCACCACCCAACCCAACCACCACCACCACCAACACCACCACCACCACCACTACCACCAATACCACCACCATCACCATCACCACCACCACCACTAATTAGTTCATGTTCTAGATATTATGAATAATATCATATGAATTAATATCAATTGCTTATATACTATAGCTTTCAGTAACGGCGATCCAATGTACCTCCATGTAGTATTAATATCATGTTTTTCAGCGAAATTGCCATTAAAGTATATTAGACTCTTTCATTATACATTAATTCTGACCACAAAAAAGGAATTGTCTAATGTTTAAGCACTTCTTTATTGTAGTAATGGGTATTATTATCAGCTGTTTCTAAATAATGCATTAAATCAGTACATGAATGTGTGATGAAACCATTAAGGGTCCATTCTAAAGTGCTTTATGATGTTTGTTTATGTGAAATCGTTATGGATGAAAATAGTTTAGGTTACTGTTAAAAGTCCCTTCGATGGAGAAGAATATCTTTTTAATATTTGTTATTATGTGCGTTTCCAACAAAAATGAATAAATCTTAATAAGTCAAATGTTCCGTATGAGCATATTTTAAAAGTTCATGATCCAAATCTATGTACAAACAATTTCACACTATTTCTATAGCACTGGCAAAATAGAATGCATCAATCTCCTTGTTAAGGTGAGTATGATGCATATTGCCAATCTCTATAATCTTTTATTCTATTTGATCATCTTGTTATCAAACTTTCTATTTGCATTTTGCAGCTGACTTTTGACATCTAGGAAGACATTGAATAATCATTCAAATGACCGATTTTTAGAAGTATTTGTATTTAGAAATTAAACGCTAAATTGCATATTATTATGATGTTTGTCTTTGAAACAATTCCGGGATAGTCACAAATTTTACATTGAGTAAATACCTATACCAGCTCTATATGTAACCTGGATTATATGACGCCAAAATGCGGAATATGTTACTACCTTTTTTGAATATTTAGTGCATTTGTAAAAGACATTTTGTCACCTTCAGAAAGGGGATAATACACTTTCTGAACATAAGACACGGAAAATATTACCAAATCTTCCTGTCACGTTATTGTCACTTTATTAGTGTCATGAAACTGTTTAGTGATACTGGTTGAAGATGTAAGAACATGAATAAAAACACTTAATTACATATTTTAATATAACAAGTGTAAGCTTCTGTCATAAGTTTTGTCAACATTTTTGAATTATTTTCTAAATTTTTATTTTTCGTTTCTTTTATTCTTGAAATATCCTTTTTAATACTATTGTTCTTACTTCAAGAAACCGTATCTCATGATCAATTAGAATCATCTACATTTGTATTTTATCTTTTGTTAGACTTGAAAGAGTTCTGAGTTGACTGGTTTGAGAATCAGGCCATTGGAGGTTGTATACATTAAATGCCATTAAGGAATCATATTGCAGTTGTTGTATGTAGGGTAAACATAAGCTTTACAACATGATATGGTTCGAGCTACTAAAGTGTTTGCATAGTATAAACTTAATCATCGTAATACAGTTGGTAGTAATTTATTATATTAGTCTTAATATTATCATATTTAATTTTTATAAGAACATTTTCTTCTGTAATGTAAAACACATCATATTTTAAAAATACGACTGAACAGATGTATTCTGACCACAAAAAAGGAATTGTCTAATGTTTAAGCACTTCTTTATTGTAGTAATGGGTATTATTATCAGCTGTTTCTAAATAATGCATTAAA
>JXSR01S018769.1:20670-37773 GCA_000969725.1 Ophiothrix spiculata
AATTGTCCATAGTGATTTTCATACATATAACACAAGAAACAAAAATAATTTTCGGTAACCACTTACTCGATCAAAAACTTTCATTTCAAAGGGCCCCAAGATTTGGAATGATTTACCTCGTAATGTAAAAGACGCCAAATCGCTAACCTTGTTTAAAAAGATTTTTAAATCTCTTTTCAATTCATATTGATGATAGATACACATACTTCTTGGACTAATGATGATTAAAATAAGTACTGTTTATGACTTATATTGATACTTGCATGGCCTTTTCCTTGTTTTGTTATGTTTGGGGGGTGTGAGGTGTGTGGCAGTGTATATGGTGGGGTGTGTGAGGGTGTGGGGTGCGTATGTAGTATATTTGCGCTATTTTTATTTTTGTTTATTTAGTAAATTAGTACTGTTCTGTTAAGTATTGTTTTGTTGTAAAGGGGGTGCACAGGCATTTTTGCTTTCAGTTGCATCTCCTCCATCTTGGTGTTCTTTTGGTGTGTTTTGATGTTTTTATCATGGTGGAAATAAATAAATATGAAATATGAAGTAAATAAAGTAATACTTACATATCTAGATTTTGCTTTAAAAATATCAAAGTTAAGTACTAATTAATCTGATACATACTGTATGTCAATAGTTAAAAATATTGAAAACACACGTTTTCTAATTAGACAAAGTGACAATGTAGCATTGCGACATTACTGGGAGGATTGACCCTCGCCCTAGAAAATTAAGCCGCCATTTTGAAAAATATATCCATGTTATGAAGCTGAAATTTGCAGGGCATGTTAAAATTATCATTTCCCTTCTTTATTAGCAAAAAACGAAAATCCGTTGTTTAGAACTTTTATATCAAATTTTTGAACTTTATGACGCCATAATTACATAACACCTCGGCCGATTTTTGAGATCTTGGTATAGCTAGATAGGAGAGAACCACACCTATCTATGATAGCAAAACCAAGTTCATACGGGGTTCCGTTCTAAAAATTTAGGGGGTGCAACAACAACCCTTGTTGGGTAGACGTATTACCAACCTGCGTGTTACATAAAATAGCCTGGGTAGACGAGGGTTAAGTTATATATGTGTCAGTTTAAGACTCCTTACTTAGTAGTCGTTTTCTCATGTAACTTACCTCAAAGGCAGTATCTCTTAATAAAGTGCGTAAATATTTACAATGTTAAATCACTGCTCTGATTGTTTGAGGAGCTTTTTACTGATCTCGCTAATGGTGCTTTCTATTCTGTTGGCATAATGATGCGAATGTTTTGCAATGTAAGTTGTATACAAATGGTATGCTGATTTGTCAAGAGACTTGACCCATTTTGTTAACCTGCAAATCAAGTTCAGCGCTATTCACCACTGTTCATTTGCATATGATCATGGTGAGAGAGGTACTTTATACAGAATATCCGTCTAATATTTAATGCACAAGTTTGATGTTTGTAAGTAAACAAAATTATAATTCTCAAATCATACTAGTAAGAATACAATTTTTTTACTTCAACTATAATAAAATATGCAAACCATACAGAGAAACCTGCGAGTATTTTACTATACAATCAAGGAGAGATAAGATGGATATTGAAAGTACGAACACAAAAAGGTAATTCTCAGCCATTTGAAAAAGTTTAAAAAATAGCAAAAGTGAAAACAAAAACAGATTCCTTGCAGAGAAAATATTTTGAAAGTTAGGTACCAAAGCTAAGCAGAAGGAGCTAAGCGATGCCGTTCGTATTAAATTTATTATGAGGCGGCACACCACAAAATATCTCCCCTTTGACTTACTGTACAAAATGGCTCCAAAAAAAACCACCAGAGAACTCATTAAAAAAGCAACTGGTTCCTTCAACACTGGCTTTTCTTAATTGATTATGATCTCTTTTAACAAAAAATGATGAAAAATATATACCATCAAGGCAAATTTTTCGAGATACCACGCGCTGAAGGTAATACCGCCCCATCACTGAGAGCCACGTTTCGTATTTCCCAAATCTCATGCATTTTTGGGGATTAGCCTTAAAAGTTAACCAAAGTAATCTGGAGATCAAATATCATAAGAAAAACTTATCTAAATTCATGATTAGATCAAAAAACACGCCAAATAAATTGCCCTTCTACACTTTTTGAGGTCCTCATTTTAAAAACACCGGATAGCGGCGCCAGTTTATTTAGTGTAGTGGACCCATGAAGTACAACGTAAGTGATGAATATTTGGAAAATTTCAAAAAACAATCTAGGCTACGATAGTTTTTAATTTATACTTTAATGTTATTTTGAAGGAGTAATCGTTCTCTAGTATTCTTAACATCTTGTCTTGGAATTCGTCGGAAATCTCGCACTTGTAAATTTTGCAAATCAATCATGCATGTTGAAGATAAGAACTGATAGATAGACAGGAAGAACTAATCCAAATGTCGACTTGAAACTTTCCATATGTTTATCAATTAAGTAGATCTAAATAACATTTAAATTAAAACGGCAAAGGTTAACTACCTCTACCTCAGGCCACGAACTTATTGAACATTCTGACACTGAAACAATAACGGATGAATTCTTGTTGAATATGGACCTTGAATCTGAAGTGCACTTTGATAAAGGGCTACTTGAAGATGCTACCTAGATGTCAAAGATACGCAATTGCTGTGAAAAGTAGGCAATTAAAAAGAAAAACCGAATATGGTGCTCAAAAATTCACTCTATGATTTTTGCATCTCTTTGTAACTGAAAGCTTTGAATGAACAAAAAGCGTTTTACCACCCTTAGTGTCATTCCAAAGTTCAGAACACGTTCTGAATGTGTTATATTGTAACATTATATTCTTATTCAGTGGGTGTGGCTTATAATTCAATGAAGCAATCTGACTGGTTCTTACCCTAACTCCGCCCATCCATTATGACACGATAGATGACAGGCAGCGCGTCAAGTTTGAAACATGTAAACAAATAGGAACTACTTTTTCACAGTGCTGCGTTTGGGACTTGTTTTAGCAATTTACATTCTTATAAAGACAGGTTAATTAATTTATGACATAAAATAAGACAAAACATCTGTATGACACACTCGATTTTGAACCGATACTGTAAATTTCATAAAATGTATTCAGTTCTTTCGACGATCGACCCAGCCTAGCCCAGGCCTTCTCACTCAGCTAAAAGTAAAACACATGTGCATGCACTGATCTCGAAGCAAAATGTTGTGGTGAACAACATAGCTCATCATTATTGTAATACTAAAATTATCTCGTTATATTTTGAACTGAAATTCTTGTTGCAAATAAATGTTGGCACGATTGGCAAGTCAAGAGGCCGAGACGGTAAGATTCGTGCCCGAATTCGTGCATTGAATTTAACACTGGACGCCGGGCGCGCGGGCTGGCCCCACAAGAACTGATATCTCAAATATCTGAATTTGTTAAAAGGAGGATTAGGTCATAATTTATTATCATGATTATATATGTCATAACAATCGTCTTAACAGAAGCGAAACAGTACCACAAAAAATTGTGTTTTTGAACCATTTGGAAACAAACTTTCCAGATAAAAATCTCATAGCTTATTTGTACGAGGATAGATCAACATGAAAATGCAAACTTATTTCCAGAGGTTGCTCAAAACTTGATTTAAAGTTAGAGTATAGGAATTCATTTACGGTATATGAATCCATTTTCCCTGTTTATAATATGTAAATTACGAGATTCCTGAACTGGCCTTTAGTAACATTCAACTTTACGACAGCATCTGCTGATAAAGTGCACAAATATTGACAATGTTAAATCACTGATCTGAATGTTTGATGAGCCTTTTACTTGTATTGCTAAATGGTGGGTTCCATTCTATGTGAGAAATGATACCCTTGATCATACAAGTAAAAATGGTTTGCAACGTAACCTGTATACAAATGGTATACGCACTGTGATTTGTCAAGTAACTTGACTCATTTTGTAATTCTACAAAACTTGCAAAACATGTTTAGCACTATTCGCTTACACTTGATAGAGAGGCAATATTGAATCTAGCTATAAAATACGCAATCGATATACAAAAGTATTTTACGACAATCAAGAAGGAAAAGGTGGAATCAAGAGTCCGAATTCAGAAATAAGATTTTTCCCTTAAAATAGCAAATGTAAATACTAAAATAAAACAAAAATAGCTTTCTTAATGGCGTATACTACAGTAAAATGTTAATGATGACTTTGGTCTTAAATTTTGGTATTAGATGGCAACATACATAGAGGGTAAAAAGCAAGGTGTTAGAGGGAAAGCGTGTGTTTATGACGATTGCAAGATATCAGCGACAATATGATGTTTTGCCTCCATTAAATGTCACAACAATTCACATAGTAAATAGTTCTCGAAGCAAATGAAACAAAGTATTTATTGTATACCGTTTGTATATATATTACATGGAACAAAATACGTAATAATATCTTTCAAAACATCAAATCGCAATAACGTCAACATGTACCGTATAGTATCTCATGTTCTCTACTTCAAACTTTGTATAAATAAACATTTGGGCTAGTGTAAGCAAATCCTGACCACTTAAAATGCAACTGCCAAATGGTATACCTTGTATTGTATTATTAAACATTCAATGACGATGTAATGTTTAGTTGCTGCAACAGTTACCGATATAGCAATCACGTATCTCATATTAGTCATTTGTAGGTCGGGTAGCTGTGGTTACACCTACACTAGACTTTGAGCACGTTTTTTTTAAAGGTCCCAATATCTATTTTTATCACATAACTGAAATGCGGTTCATTTCAAGTTATCATAAAGAAAGATTTCTTGGGAAGGTACATGTGCATGTATATTGCATGCATTGAATTATTAAATAACCGCTTTTTCGATTGGGTGACATCGGTTACATTTGGTAGGTATTTTGATGCTCGTGCATCTGCTTTACGCAGGCGATTGCAGTTTCAGTTCCTTGTGGGAACCTACAATGTGTTTGCCAGCTTAAGCAGAGGAGTTAAACAAGAGATTACATCTGTAACGTTAAACATGAACATAAGTCATATCTAATAAAATAATAGCCGGTTTTGTTAGTTTGTCGTGTTTTTAACATTTTCACTTTGAAGCAAGATTAGATAACACTTGATCTATTTATTCTAGACACCTTTCTCAGAAATTTTTTAAGTATATCGTTTTCCATTTGTAGTAGCATTGTTGGATAACCTAATCCTGTTCCTCACTATTGATTGTTTGATAAATTACAAAACGGCAAAATGGGATGACCCTTTCAGGCCTTTTTGGCCTTTGTCATCTCCTCATTATCATCTTATATTTAATATTTTGTTGGTATTGTTATTTACCATGTATATGTATGTGATAATGATAATGGAATAAACTTGAACTTGAACATTCGTCCATTCATTCAGTTTCCACCACATTTACGCGAGTTTACTACCAAATGGAGACATGCTCAATGGAGACTTGTTTTTGACACATAACTATACACAATCATTTACATATTATTATTGGCAATTGCCTGTGATGGAAGGATTGCGTCTAAAAGCAGAGGCCTGTAAAATAATGCAATCCAAGAACTTTACTTTTAATCATGATCCATGTTTCCAGCCTACACAAGATGTACAATCTTAACATTGTAATCTAAATTTGATTTTGTTATTTTTTGCTCGACATACTTACACAATATTGGATTTAAACTCCCATGGAAGCAACGTTGCAAATGAGAGAGGCTAACCTATATCACCATTGTGTATGTGTACAAAGGCAAACATTGTTTACTTGAACATTGTTCAAAATGTTCTAAAAGCATTAAGTACGCGGCAGATGGGAGTAGATAACCTATTTAACATTGTGTTCAAATGAAAGGCATTTTCTTAAGGGAGCTATTCCCAAGGCCAATTGTTCTGAAATTTCCTTCCCACGCAGAAAGAATGAATGATATAATGATTTTTTATTACATAAATGAAGTTGGCTTCAATTTGGTTTTATATGTAGTCAATATCTAAGTCTATAACAAAACATACATTTTATCAGAATATTTCTTTTAAATATCGACAGATAAAAGATAGTTCACGTGGTCTAGTGGGCGAGTGCAGTACTGTAAAATTATTATGTTATTGGCTAGATCCCCGGCACTTCCACTGGATTAGAATACGTCGTTGACACCGGGCATATTTCGGACTGTTAGGCCGAAACCTTAGTCGGCCTCCAAACAAAATGTTCCCTACCAAATATTTGGTCGTGACGTCACCAAATATTCGCCATCGAATTTAAAGTATGAACGGGTAACAAACATTTGGTCCAATGTATATGGCAATTCAATAACATGTGCAATCTAGCGCGAAATTTTATTTGGTCTCAACTCGGTGTTGAAGTTATTTTGTTTGGAGTCACTCGTCATTTTGACGTCACGACCATATGTTTGGTAGCAAAAATTTTGTTTGGAGGCCGACTATGTTTTCGGCCTTAGGGAATATAAATTCCTGGTATGTTTGCGTCTAAGATTGCAACCTTGTCAAGCAAGACAAAATGTGATTCGTCATATCAAAACGGGGGACATCATCATCATCATCATTATTGTTTGCCATAGTATATTAAAAAGTCACATAAGCAGAGAGTAATTCTGCAGTTTCCTTCAAAAATCAAAAATAATAATAAAAAAAAAAAAAACTGAATGAGCAAAATCATCTGCAAAACTGGCTTTCATGATTTTCATTTCACTTTATTTAGGTAAACCAAAGATAAAAACATAAAAAGTACACATACAAGTACACTTATTCCCGTTGTAGTCCTATAAGCGAATAGGTGACAGGTTTTTATGATGAGATATTAAAATTATCGTTGTTATGTATAATGATTGGGTAATAGTACTTTTTTATTCCATGACACTCAGTACGTTGAGTTGAATGGAATACTGAAACCTCTCTGTAATACATTGTCAGCATATTTGAACAAACGTATCGTTAAGGTAATTTACTCCACAATGCAGTAATTGTCTTGTATTTAAGTGCTCCTTTACTGTAGTTACCGGCATAATTATCAGCTATTTAAACATCAAATAAATTTATGCTGGTACCATTAAGGGTTCATTATACAGTTATCGAGTTCAATTCTCTAGTTTACGTTTTTGTTAACAAATTGTTGGTTCTGAACAATAAAAAAAGCAGGTTTTTAGTTGTAGTTTTAGTTAATAAATTCTACTTAACTGATTTGTAAGGGGAACAATTGAAAAATTAACATTTAAATGCAACTTCGTATTATTACAAAATTAGTCACCATTGACAAGATATAATCTATGGTAATCCGTCGTAATTATTTGTCGAAAATAATAACACTAATCAATAGTATGGCCAAGGTGTCAAGCTGCATTGCATGCTTCGATACTCATGATGTGATTTCAATCATCGACTCGCTATTTCAGTATTAATGTAATCACAAAGACTTGTTGCACAAAGTATTTTGCACCTCAGAAAAGCTATAAACACCCATTCAAATAATATTTCACGTGGTAGATATTTTCAACCAATTTACAAATTTGTTAACGACTAGACACTTTTCTTTGTGTGAACGAAATGTGCCATTAAATTGCACTTTTGTGAACATTTCCTCTCGTAAAATGACAGCGTTTCTATTGTTCACCTTTAGTGGATTACAAAAACTGAATGTCACGGTAGGTAGCATTACAAATTGTAAATCGTTTGTAATGGGTTTACAAAATTGTCAGTTCGCTACCTGCAAATCTTTTGTAAATATGAATAGACTTCACAGAAGGATTTCATGGATTGGTAGACGCAATGAAAAGGAATAACAATTTACAAATATGGTAATTTAACAGAAATGAGAAACCATCGATATTTGAACTCGATAAGTGCTACATTATAGTATTATGTGTTTTTGATGAAATCTTTGTTTGATTGAGGTATTCAAACACATTTTAATCGAGAGTAAAAAAATACGCGGATACATATCGGTTGGAAAGTTGTTGATTTGTGATGAACACAGCTTTTAAACAATTCTCAACAACGAAATGGGTCTTATATATAAGTAAAGTAAGTATATCTACCTTTAAATCTAAAATATTCAACAGCACTCAAATGCTAGGTTTTGATGCGTGCGTTTTCATCTGTTCCATTGTATCAGAAATGCAAGTACTCATATTTCAAAACGCGCGATGAACAATGTGCCGTCATTATGTTATTCGTAAACGCACATTCGTAGACGCTCTGCCGCGTGTCATGCGCTAATATGAATATTAACAGTAAGTTCATCATACATCAATCACGGTAGGCTACTGTATAATGAGACAAAGTGGGTGTTGAAGAAAGGTTTACGATCAGTGGCGTAACAGGTGTAGGTCGCCCGGGGGGGGGGGGGGGGGGGGGGGGCAAACCCCCAAAACCCCCCCCCCCCCGTTTTTTTACCTTGTTGCAAAACTATGGCAAATGGCAAATCTTATTTAAGAAATTGACATGATAGCTTGAAATTCGCGCAAAGCTCGAAATGTTTTTGACATTTTACATCTTAATTATCAAAAAAAAAAAAGTAAAATGAGTGTGAATTTTTTGTCACTGAATGAAGGTGGGGCATTGGGGTGTGTAGAGGGAAGGTTTGTGACTGGAGAGAGGGGCAAAAGGGTCACGATATTAAAGTGGCATTTCCTGCATTTAGCATGAGCAATTGTAGGGAAGGTCAGGGGCGTAGCTCTAAAAGCTTTTGGTTTCTGGCGCTTTTGAGTCACTAGAGAGCTTCCCTTCCCTCCTTCCCTTTGTTATATTTTTTCTTCCCCTTTTTCTTCCTTTTTCTTTCCTTTCCTTGTTCTTCTTCTTTTTCTTCCTCTTTTCCCCTTTCTTGCTTTATTTCCTTTTCGTCTTCTTTTTCCTTCTCTTTTCCCTTTTTCTTCCCCTTTTCTTTCCCTTTCCCTTCTTTTCCCTTCTTTCCCTCCCCTTTTTTCCCATTGGTCCGTAAATTGGTATGCCAGTATTTATTAACGATATTGATAAAACTATATTCTTTTTTAATGGAGAAGTATATGAAATATATCATTGTACATGATATTCTGTTTATCTATTCGACATTATGTGTCTTTTTCAACAAAAATAGATATTATAAATTGTCCTTGTAAACTTCTACATAACTACAATAGACAATGTTTCTTGTAAGCACACATATAGATAATATCTACTGTACCATCGAAGTTACACTGATCTGAGATCTATATATAAGCATATATATAAGCAACCCATGATAATATTTAGTGAAGTATATTTTACACGGGATTTATAACCACAGTAGTGGCGCTTCACACTATTAAACCACTTTTTAATGCACTTGCAAATTGATGCACACCAATCTCCTTGTTAAGGGCAACGTGATACATATGGACAATCTCAAGATATCTTTAATACTGGTAATGGACCCCGTACAGGACGTCAAATGTTAGAGGATTTTATGACAGCCTTTTTTCTTTTTAAAGTTCAACTTCTACAATCTGGGAAACATTCAAAAAACTATGTTCATATAATATATAGATTATATATATTTGGAAATCAAGTTTGCATATCATATTTTGTACTTTTTATGATATCAATATCTATACCAGGCTTACTACTGTGTATCTGCACAAGAAAGGTAACATTTGGAATATACATTATACTATCTTTATGGAAAGTCTTGAGGATTGGTCAAACGAATTTTATCACCATCTGGGAGGAGATAATAGTCTTTCCGATCACAGCCTGAAGGTACGATAAGTATTGCCAGATTTTCATGTTACTAAATTCTAATAATATTAGGAAGCTGCTGAATTCTCATTTTTCTCTTGAACAAGCAGTGTTGTGTAGTGCCATTATCACATTGCGTGAAGGTGTAATAACAAAGATGAAATTCAAGTAAATATTTCATAACTAACACACGTGTTATCTTCAATCATATTTTGTCTTTAAATTTTACATACTTTTAAGAATAATTGATTTTCCTAAATATAATTGAATACTTATATCAAATTGTATCCCGCGACAATTTATAATTATCTACAAATATATATGTCTCAAAAGAGTTTAAAATAATTATCTATAACCAATTATTTGTTTCAGAATGTGACTATTAGTGGTTATATATACACCAAATGCCATGAAAGAATATCGCAATTGTGGTGGCAACACTGATTGTTTCAACGCTTAACTAGATAAAATATATCTGCCTTTTTTATTAGAGATCGTATTGCAAATTCCTTATAAGAATACGTTTTATTGTGAATCGCAATATCATGGCAATAACTGATCTACATGTAATAGCGCTTTTTCCTTTTCATAGCTATTACAACTTGCGGCTTTAAATTGATATAAGCTTTTCACCATAATATCATGATACGGTTCGAGTTACTAAATGTGTTTGCACAGTATATACAATAACTCATGGTAATGCTGTTGCTACTAATTTACTATCAAGTCTGAATACGTTTTATAGGTCAGTTTTATTTTGCGATATACAACACATCATATCTTTAAAATACAATTTGAATATTTAAATTGTCCCTTTTTTGTTCATTTTCTTTAAAGAAGTTAATTGTAACAAAATAAGTGAACTAACGTTGATAAAATCTGAAGCCTAAATGCTGACCCAAGCTGTGACGATGACCAACGCCAGCTGACAAATGTAAATAAATTAAAAACAAACTATTGAATTTCAACATTTATTAGCCACCGTCCCTCCGTACAATTGTCTTACTCTTGTTGAGTAAAAAATTACTCAACGGTCACAGCTCATTTTGTTGAGTAAAATCTTACTCAACGTTGGGTAAACTTTACTCAACGTTGGCTAAACTTTGCTCAACGTTGAGTAAGATGTGCTCAACATTGAGTAATATTGACTTAACCGAGTAAGATTTTACTCAATGTTGAGTAAGATTTTACTCAACAATGAGCTGTGACCTTTTTACTCAACAAAGAGTAAAATAATTTTTAGAGTGTAAGCAACGTCGCATCATTCGTTGTAATTTTGTTCCTTGCCGGTGTGATTTCGACATGGTCGTTGACATTAAACTGGATAATAACTACAAAGGAAAAGTATCACTCGCAGTGTGTGTAAACAAGCAAATACTTGCCCAAATTTAAAACAAAATGTATGTGATAACCTTTTGTATGTCAAAAATCAAATACACCAACATTTCTTGATCTATGCATTTAATGCCAGATTGTGCCTAACATCCTTTTAAGCAATACATAACATGAAATGTCTCTAATGGGTTGTGTTTTTTGTTTCGAAATATACAATACAACTATTAACAAAGCACCTTCTTGCATTTTTGATTTAGGGTTTTTAGTGTAAAGTAAAAAGTGAAATTAGCCAAGGACAGCAGACATGGATTGGTGAACTAGGGTGTAATTATATGGAAAGCATGATACCGTATGGCGAATGTAGTTGTCTAAAGCGTATTTGATTTTTGTAAAATAGATTAAACTAATACTTTGTATTCGATGATGAAGAGGAAAACACAGGACTAAGGATCATTTGAAAGACACCGCGAACTACATAATCAAATTGGTTATTCACGTGAAGATATTGTTCTTCTTTCAAATCGAAACCAACTGTTTCTTCTAATTTTACTAATGTTAATTAAATGAAAACATGTTCACTGAATTGAAACATTATCCCTCGTTAAAGATGACAAATTTTTCCAGGAACCAGACATGAAATCAAACGGTGCCATCAAATACACCAATATTTCTTGGTCTAGTAAATATTTGATTGTGCACTTGCCAGCCTAGCATCAATTTAAACAATGCATTTAGAAATGCCTGAAATGAGATGTGATCTATATTTGCAACAACCTGCTATACAAATATTAAGAAACCCCTTCTTACAAAGTTGATATAGAATTATGAAGGTTTATCAAGATAGAAATGAAAATTAGCTAGCGAAAACAAATTTAGTTGACATGGAACAGTGAAAAGCACGATATGGTGAAATAGTTGCCTAAGCGTACTTGACTCTTGTAAAAATGTCAAACGATATGAACGCTTAAAATTCTATGATAGGAAAAAAAACCAAGAGAATAAAGAATCATTTGAAAGATACTGTAAAATAAATTAATTACATGGTAAAATTGTTCAAACATTAACGTAACGACAGTGCTCATCCTTAAGATCAATACCACTGTTTCCTTCAGCAATGAGCAGCACAGATTGCTCTATTTGATTCCATGTCATTGTAGGTCACCAAGTACAGCTGGTTCCTGGAAAAGTATTATAAAAGCTGATAGTGTATTTTCATTTTCTCTAATATGTTTTCCATCTTTTTGTGTGTTAAGGGTAAATGGTAACTTGATTATGGTTTAAGGTTCAAGGTTTATTTTTCCATAAGCAAACAAAACAATACCAAAATATCTTTGTAGTAAATAAGTTTACAAAAAAGAGTCTTACGGAGGAGTAGACCAGAAGACCACTAAGACCAGAAATTAGTCTACCACTAAGAATATTGTTACAGAAAAAGAAAGCTCAGGAATAATTAACAAGACAATACACTAAGGATGTCGACCCATAAGATACAAGTGAAAATAATATTTCAATCATATTTATTGATAAGAGATTTTTTGAGTTGGTTGCGGAAGTGCTTTGCAGTTTTAGAATCTGTTTTTATTTTAGGAAGAGAGTTCCACATAATTGGACCGGATGATCGGATGCTACGATCAGCAAAGCATTTTTTGTTATTGTAACATTCAGGTTATTGGCATATCTTGTTGGGTAATCATGAACAAATAAATCATTGATGAAAAATCTATACATAAATACCCCTAATTCGAGTGTATACACATCTCTTAATTATGTAATTCAATTTGATGCTTTCGCATCCAACTGTATATATCAATATTTCTTTTTGAAATATGCTTAGTTTTTGCATTATGTATGTAATACTTAAAAATGCAAATGGGACATAAACCCATATATCGTATAAAGGTGTTGTTGGGGACGGATTTGTTTGTTTGTTGACCAACTGGGATGTTACACATGAAATTGCTTATACATTTCAAATACTTTTCTATGTAGTGAGTCATTGGAAGCAAACAACACAGTGACATGTATTTCAGCATCAAATTGCTTATATATGATATGGATTAACTACGTTCTCTAACAAGGATATGTTTTTTTCCTTAAGGACATAGCCGCGATTGACCATGATATTTGTATTCAGCACATTGTCTAGAGCAAAAAGAGAATTTAGATGAATAATTGATTCCATTTTACGATTTTAATGAAGAGGTCAAAGTATTGCCAAATTCGTCTTACAGTATAATCGAAGAATAGCCTAAATACGTCATATAACAATAGTTTTTGCCTCATGGGAATGGTAACATCAGTGAAGAGAGACGGATGAAAGTAACACAGCTTATGTATATTCATTTTTTAATTACCTTTAAGGGGTAAGATGCCTGATTTTTGTTTAAAGCAAAGTCTAATCATAGGCAGAATATTACGCCTATGATATGATTAAGACATTACTAATGTCGAAATATCAGACCCCTTAACCATGATACTTTATTTATTACACATTTTTATAGATAAACAGTTTCCAAAAGAATTTGCCTTTATAAAATATTTATGTTAAATAAAACAATTAGTTACTTCAGTTTGGGAAAGGTCGTAATTCCTTTACGTAAAGGAATTCCTTCACGGTCCGATTTCCGTGAAGGAATTCTATCACTGTTGAGTAAAGGAATTCATTCACGCTAACTTTAAATCAATTTTGTGAGCAAGCTATGAAAATCGGAGAGCATTTAAAGCATTTTTTCATATTGAATGGGACCTATTCTAAAAATTTAGCTATGAAATTTTGTATTTTGTCTGCGGAAAAGGTTTCTGTTTTTAATGGCCTAATTTTTAGAATAGATCCAATATAAGATGAAAATGCTTTAAAATGTTCTCCTATTTTCACAGGTTACTCACAAAATTGATTTAAAGTTAGCGTGAATGAATTCCTTTACTTTACAGTGAAGGAATTCCTTTACGGAAATAGAACCGTGAAGGAGTTTGTTTACGTAAAGGAATTACGACCTTTTCAATACATTTTCAAATGAGCCTGTTAAAATTCGATACTTCTGCGTCCTGTAGGGTATTTTTTGAATTATATCTTCGCATCATTCATTACTGTGACCAAGGCGTACTAGAAATCAGGTCAAAATCGTGTTGATTTTAATCAACTCATTCTTAAAAAACGCACAAAATGTCACAATTTCTTTAACTTCCGGCTAAACATTGATTAATTTTGTCTGTGTCAAATACGAAACAAGAATACATTTTTGGGATAATATCCCCATTTAATCTTGCCACATTTCGTTCAATTTTTGGTTCACATTGAAGCAGGATTATGTCAATGACCCCATAGTATTCTAGTTTCTCCAAGCAATCTCATTGAGAATACGACTTATTCGTTGGCAGAGAGTTGATAATATAGAAATAAAATGAATTTACCCTACAAACTGATCATTGTCATCTTCGAAAGACACAAACAGAAGAGCTATTTGATTTGGTTCTGTTAAACTATTAGCGTCGGTACATATTTGAAAGTTAGGCGGCCAAGTTGGTGTTGAATGTACGCCGGGTTGTCTGAGGGGGAATGTCAGGGGCATTCCCAGATCTTTGTCATGGCGGGGGGGGGGGGGTTAATGCTGACAACCAAAATAGAATAATCAATACTTTATCGTACAACAAATGCAAAGGGGTGTCTGACGGGATGTGCCACCTGAGGACTTACACAATTGTAAAATTTCAAAGCACAAATGAGTTGTGCTCTGGCAGAATGAGCGGAAAGTCGCGATTTTCAAAATTGAGTTTATGACATATTTTAGTTTTCTATAGTCTCAGCTTTCGAATGATATATGATATGTCATAGTTTCTTTCTATAATTTTCATTTAAAGATCGAAATACAAGGCAATCCATTTAAAATCTGGCAGTAAAAAACTGAATCGATTTTATAGTTACTTATTGCTATAGTGTCTGATAGCAAAACCCGATCAATTACCCGTGAAACAGTGCATTTCCTAGCATAGTTGACCTTCAAAACGCGAGACATAGTTTGACACTTATGTATTATTGCGTTTTATGTCAAAAAAAGAAATTTGATATTTTCAACATATTTTTACTTTAACAGCCATTTATTCAAAACTTTCAATCGCGACTTTCCGCTCATTTTGCCAGAGCACCACTCAAATTACTCGATTTGTTGCATATATTTTGCAACTTTATGTTTCAAGTTAATATGCTTATTATTAGAATGCTTAGGAATCCAACTTTCCAAGCAGCACACTTCTGTCACAATAATGTCAAACAATATTTTCGGGTAAGATATCTCTCCAGGCAATTAGATTGACAGAACATTTACTTTTAAAATCAATGGTGATAAAATGTTTGACATCACCCGATTATGAAGACCCTGCTAATTTGCATTATTTAATGCTTTGTTACATCTTAGCTGTGTGACAGTAAAGATATATTAACTTATAGTAAGACTACCGACGAAGTAGTCAGTTATATCCAACTTTCAAGAGCACAAGTGCACAAATATTGACAATGTTAAACCCGCGCTTGGATGTTCGAGTAGCTTTTTACTTGTCTTGCTAATGGTGAGTTCTATTCTGTTGGAGGAATGATGCCCTAAATCATACAAGTAGAAGTGTTTTGCAATGCAAGTTGTATGCCAATGGTATGCGCTGTCTGATATGTCAAGAAACTTGACCCATTTTGTTAAACTGCCAAAAAGGTTTAGCACAATTCATCATTGTACAAATAATGAATGTTTATGAGTGCAATGGTACAAATATTTTTATGAGGTGGAAAATAATGAAATCCACTTCAACAGGCAATGCCAAGTGAAATGGCACATCATATTTCACCGAATAAAATATTTGTTCCCGCGCGTAATTAGCATAAACAGGTAAACTAGTGGCGCTGTTCAAATTTAGTTTTGTACTTAAAAATATAAGTAAACAACTTTTTAATCATTTATTTCAGCAATGCACTTGTAATTATAGTCTGTTTTTATGAGCCAAATTTCATTGACAAATCCCTTTTGGAAAGCAGATTTTAATTTTTTTGCGGGAATCGTTTGTTTAATAATGAACAAAATAGCACGAATTAGTTATCTGGCCGTCAGTCTGATACGGAATAACGAATTTTTAAATAAGTCGACCGAAACCTTTTGACGAAACAGTTATGTTAGTTAGTCGCTTTGATTGAATATTTATGATTTTCATTTGAACTGTAGCTTATGTTCACAGCTAATTTGAAATGACTTGTTACGTATTCATCTCTCTCTGTTTTAACCCCCCCCCCCCCCTCTCTCTCTCTCTCTTTCTGTCTTGGTCTGATTTTATCAAAAAGTGAGTAATTTTATCAGCAAAACTCATTTCATAACATTCATGATTGCAGAAGTAATCATTAAAATAATATGACATAACCTACATTCACATTGGGTATATATACAATTGAAAACATATTTGGTGTAGCCGTTGTTTACAAGACAATTAAAGCATTCAATACATTGCTAAAGGGAGTAGCTAACCTATATTAAAACTAAGATAAAACATTGTTTGTAAATGACAAGCATCCTCTCAGACTGTTTGAGGAGCAAGTCCTACAACATTTGTTCAGGAAACGTCCTACCCACGCGGAAATGAATGGCAGAATAGTATGTATTCTACATTATTGTTCATATCTCGATCAGATATTTAGTTAAATGTAACTTTTTTCTCTTAATAATTATTGCAAAATACTTGAAACTGAAGCACAGCTATAAACATCCCGTATGTTTGTTTGGTTATAGGCCAGAGCCCTCTTACGGCCAATGGGTTAGGCCCTCGAGCAAATACATTTCATCTTGATTGCCATGGTCGCATTGGGGATCTGTTAGGGGAATATTACAATCTAAATTAAAATTAATGCCGCCATTTCTGCACCGCCACCACCAAACCAACATTACCATCACCGCAACCACCACCACCACCACCAATTAGTTCCTTTTTAGATATTATGAATAATATGTCTGTGTCAAATACGATACAAGAAGATATCTTTGGGATATCCCTATTTAATCTTGCCACATTCGTTCAATTTCTGGTTCACATTGAAGCAGGA
>JXSR01S018770.1:9229-34884 GCA_000969725.1 Ophiothrix spiculata
GAAAAAAGAAACAAGAAAACATTGAATTCCGAAAAAAAGTTTGTAAATGCGAAATATAAGTAGATTGACCTAAATTGAAAACGAGTAGTAGCTAAACTGCATGAAATTTACATCAACACTCTATGACTTGTTTATTTTTTCAGGATTAGAAAGAAAGAAAGAATTCTTTAGGCTGATAGCCAAGGATAATTAAATCTTTCTTTTCTCCGATTCAAAGGCATTTTTCCATTTTTTTGTACAAAACTCGCGGCATTAGATACACCACCGCACCTTGATGAAAAAAATGGAAAGTCACTTTACTATGACAAGATGATAAAGTGATTCACAAAAGCGGTATAATACCTCAAAAAACAATACCTTATAGTATTAAAGTAGGACACTTTAAAATTTATGCAATTCAAACAGGAGGCTTGAAAACAAATGCAGAACTGCATCCTGCGTAACCTATGTATTTCGAAAGCTAATTTACATTGATTCTCCATTCACTTAATTACGTCCTTCGTCACTCGCCTCGACTACAGAGGCCGGACAATGGTTTCTGAAAAGGTAAAGACAATGTTGCTAGAGGTACAACCAAACGTAATACGTTCTCTTTCTTAGAAGATAACATATAATTGTCGTTTCTTGTCTATTTTGAATCCTAGTACTCTATGTAGTTTATTTCAAATGAAATTTTCAAATGTATCCAAACAATCCAAATATTTATTCAATGAATGTTAAAAGAAAGCAGTATGAAACAGCACTGATATTTCATTGTTGAATGATTAGTCAATGATACTAATGGAATTATGTGTGTAGCAAATCTCAGCACAGTGCTTAAAGAAACAAGTATTTTGATGATAAGTGTTAAAACAACACAACGTTGAACGTGTTTTCTTTTCTATTTTAAGGTATTATAAACAATTCCACAAGGATATCAATACTCACTAAACTTATTTGACTTAAAATAAATTTCTTACACACCAATCTACAAACAGTTTTTCTATTTTCCTAAAGTTTTAATTTTAAACGAAACGTAATTATATATATTTATGTTAATTGTTAACTGCTTCGCCGTCGGGCCACTTTCCTTCTGCCTTTGATTATATCAAAACAGTTCAAATTAATTGTAATAAATTCAGTTAATGTCACGGAAAATTGTATTCACATTGATGATCGTGGCTAATAGTACCTTTAAGTTTCCGCGTTTACTAAAAAGGCGAACACTGTGGCGTAACCAGACATTCTTATGTTTGGGGCTAGCAGGAGCAAGGCGGTTTTGCTACCTAACCCAAACCTTGGTTATTCACAGCGTTAGCGGAACAGCTTGTACATTTTTATGCTATGTATAATGTATGCTTTTATTCAAAAAAGAATACATTTTAAGTACATTGAATAATACATGATGATAAATGAGAAGCATTCAACCTCCCCGTATGTTGTAACAAATGTATGTTTTTTGACATATTAGGTACATGTCAGGATATGATTTACCATTAACTGTGGTGTATTGCACGGTGACATTCAAAAAAACTAATCATTTTTCCTGTTTCAAGAAAAAAAAATTATAATCGCCTTGATCGAGTATGCAGAGGCTTTTATATATGCCTTAATTGTACTTAGCGAGATGTACCACCAATTATTTCAATTGTTTTGTTTGGGAATAACTGAAATTCTACACCCTAGTCTAAATACAACTTTCAAAAAGTAATAATGCTAAAAATAAAATATGAAGAAAAAAGAAGAAGAAGAGGAAGAAGAAGAAAAAGAAGAAGAAGAAAAAAAAAGATGAGAAACTAGAAGCTACAAAAAGTAAACTTGTATCTAAGATATATAAAATGACATAAAAAAACTGTCCGAGTTAATCAACTATGTAATTCAAGTTATCATGTAAGCGTATTAAAGACAGAAACAACATGACCATATGTTGTTGGAAATGTCTGCAAACCATGCTCAATGTTTCCAATGTCACGAGTATTTCTTCAACATCTGTTCCTTGAGGGCTAGTCAATTTTATCAGACTTCTTGAGAGCGTAGGCGATGTCTTCAAAAGGTACGAATTGAATCCAATGTAGATCATACTGAGATAGTTAGACTCGCGATCTCTCCGTTTATCCTATAATTATCTACTTCGTATAACAAGAAACAGACGATAATGCGATATTGACACATCAGCAAGGATTTTTATCCCTACGAGACTGATCTTTGTGATACATAGACCTTTAAACTATTAATTTAAAATACAAGTGAAACTCTTGGGGGGGGGGGGGAAAGGCATGTCCAAGCGAATATTAAATGATAATACATGTTAAACCTAGTGCTGTCTTAATATAATTATGCGCCGATATTAAGAAAAGAATTTCAGAGAAGAAACAAAGAACCTAACAAATAAACAATAAGACAAAGTTTTTTAACTTTGAAAGATTCTACAAACTATATCGGCCATTATCTGTATTATTTGTACGGCGATTAAATGAAGTATTTCTGGTTATAATTAAAATGAAATCGGTCCACTTAATCCCTTTGCTTTATAACTTGTATTTGAATGTCTAGGAACTTCTGAAAGCAATTTGCGAATAAACATATCAACCATGATTGACAAAACTGATAAAGTTAGGAATTTAAACATGTTTTTTTTTTACTAAACAAAAAAAAAAATCAAGTTCAAACTTTATCTAAGTATTATTCTAATCTTGTTAACATACTATCCCAAACGTTAAATATTGTTCAATTCTTTACTAGCCCATTTCAACGCAAGGCGCTGGAGCACAATTAGACCACAACTCTGTGCGCCCGACCGCAACCAGGCAATAAAAAAGCTTTGCTTTTCTAAGATGACCACTGTAAGATAACTTTGCTTTTCTAAGATGACCACTGTAGGCTTGATTATGCATCTTAAGATTAGTTAGCTCATGTAAACATTACTATTGTTTAATGTTGATTTTAAAGGTCAATGATACTTCTTCAACATATTACGTTTTAGTTTAAAGCTAAAAGTGATGAACTAAGGTCCTGAATATCCAAAAAACACTCTTAAGTAATTCAGAAAGCAGTTCAATCAGGCTGAGATATCTGGTGAATATGATAGCCACTCTGACCAAATTTGTAATCCAAACAATAACTAAACAATATTGACCGTCTACGACCTTCGAATCAGGTTTCATCAATACCCTATGCTGACATTAACTGTGTTACCCTAATTCGACAAATCCAAACTAAGTAAATACTCGTAAACTACATTGGAATTCCTTTGGCTATAGCATGTTGTTTTGGACTGAAGTGTAGTACACTTTTAAAGAAACTTGAATATACTCTCAGAGTCTTAAAGAAATAACCTTGGTAAATTAGGAAAACATTTATCAAAGGGATTGCGATCTATTGTAATAGCCATGGTATTTGAAAACAAAGAATTATCTTTGGCTTGATACCATTGTACTATAACATGATTTAATGGCTACAATTTTTCGAGATTTTAGCAAACTAATTATATATTCCATGGTTTGTGCGTCGTTTACGTTATAATCATAACCGATTTTCATACGTGAATTCAATTTTTCATATGCTACTGTATAAGAAAAACAGCGAATATAAAATCAATGTATTATTCTATTAGTACTGTCACACCCATGCACAATTTCATGTCATTTAAATCGCGCTTACTTCATCTGCTATTAAACTTAAATGAAAATCAAATGATTCCAAATGATAATAATTAACATACTAAAAAGTAAGAAAATGATTACATATTTAACTTAATTAGTGCTTAAGAATTAATATTAACACATAAACATCTTGCTGCGAAGTATTACAGTTAAACCGAATATATCTATGAAAATACATTTAGACTTTTCTGGCTACAATACAATGTGCGCAACGGAAATTCCCTTTTCACTATTTTCGCCAAAATTGATAACAATTCAACAGTAATTCAACTTGTTAAATCAACGAAATTCACATGCCTTTTTATCATTAAAACTAGTCAATATATTTTTAAAATTTTCAACTAAAAATATGAGTAAATATTTATAGACTCACATTTTTCTTAGGTTTACTTTAATTTCTGGCATAGCGTAATGGTTCTTAAGATATTGTAACACCCCCAGGGTCCTGGGGGGACTGACCTAGAAAGGTGATACGGGTATGCGCGGCCCTTGAGACCCTTTTTCACGCCTTGTCTTACCAATGCTTACGCTCTCTTGACCCCCCCCCCCTTTTAAGCACAACCTTTAGTTCGCAAGCTTTATTTTCAAAAAATTCAGTTCCCAGCCTTATTTTTTGAAATAAGGTTTCCAAGATCCCAAAATTTCGAAAAAAATAGTTCTGAAGGGTCATTTTTAGTCTCTTCAGTTCTCTAGACCCCCCTTTTGAGAATCAATCTTCCGATTCCTAGATTAGGGTTTCAGGTATCGCGGCCGCACACCCCTACCAAAACAAAAGTTGGGTGCCTCCCGGGGTAACTCCCTGCAAAAAAGTGTCATGCCACATTGATAAAAGTTGTAAATCAAAACTGAAATAGCAGTCAAATGATTTCAACTCTCCCGTGGTCAAGACATTTGATGCCGTGCCTCACAAGTTCTACTTGATTTCTAACACCGTAGGGATTGAAAACCAACATATCCTTTAAATATGCTCAAGAGTGGATGTACTTAAGGGGATGAAACTCCTCTTCAGATTTCACCTAATAAAATAGCCTCGTTTCACATTACATACTTTCTAACAGATCACATTTCCTAACGGATGATTAATGTTCAAAAATAAAATTGCATGAACTTGATACTTGAAGTGCCGTATGAAGGTTTAATAAAAGGGTTTACATATTGTTAAGGAAAAATCTTTTTATGGATGTTAAAGAAAAGCTTTGTATTTCTGAATTGTATTAGGCAAATATCATTAAATAATTTGAAATAAACTCACAGAAGATGAAAAAATATAATCAATTTTTTATGTGTTTTGATAATATGACTTCGTTCTGAAATACATATGGTATGCACATTATCTAATGAATATTTAAAGATGAATCAAACGTTGTTGTCTAAGGTCCATATTTTATTTTTGTATAACAATTTGAAAATAAATATTGTTAGAAAGCCTGCTTTGTAATAAGAGAACCAGATATGTCTGTGAATGTCAATTCCTCGCATGTACTGTTTTAAAAATTGATATAAAAATAATTTGATGCATTTTTTAAAGAGTGCAAAATATATATTAATGAAACTTATTTGTGTAACAAGTCTTTGTTATCTTATAATCTAGTAATATAATTCCAATACATCTTCTAATCAATAACGGATAATTGGTGTTGTAAATCACCAAACATTCTCACTAATTAAATTTGGTGAAAATGTTTGATGTGTTTGGTGATTTGCAACACCAATTATCCGTTATTGATTAGAAGATGTAATTAGAAAAGAACTATAATTTGGTCCTTACTGTAGCCTCTTACACAATACATAAACACCCGTTTACAATGTTGTAGAATAAATTAGTCTGAAAAAATGGTTTATGTATGAGTTGATTTACTATACAGGGTGTCCCTTAAAAAAGGAAACCGAGATTTGCGCCCTCTGTTCTTGGAAACGGTTGAATCTTTTGGAGTACTGTTTTGCTAGATTAATGCACCAGAAAGCCCTCTTTACAACAATACCAACTATTCCAACGTTGTTAACCTGGTTGAGTAATTACGACCTATTTTATGAATTGTGCATTTTATGCCTTTGTACCACTTTTGGTAGAGTTAACTTCTTCGTCTTTTGGTGCCATTTGGTGGAAATTTGAAGACTCTGCTGTTAAGCTGGGATGTAAGTGACACAACGTTTAACAACCTGAAGTAGTGACAGAAAGGCCTGAAAATGGAGTAAAATCGTCCAAAACTAGGCTGAGAATAAATAGGGCCTAAATTCGTACATCCATGTGTTAAGGTAGGCCAACAGGAAATCTCTCTTCGACAATAAACGGCAACTTTATCAAGGCTACGTATCTGTTCTCATTCAACAAGTAACAAAGAAAACATTTAAAAGATGAACTGCATCTTGCAATGCTATTAGCTGGTTTAAATAAAGCATGCACTAACAAAAATACGATATCAAGCTGATGAATGGTTTGAAATTCAATTTTGGGATTGGATTTTCCATAGCTCAAATAGGAAGCAAATTAATCATGAAGTCTCCTTTAAAAAACGTTCCTGTGTTCAGTTGCAGTCTCCGAGTTTAATATTCTAAATCTAGAATCAATCCGATATTCAGTCATCCAAAAAAGAGTCTTAAAGGAGTCCTTCTTTCAACACGGCTTAAACTCAAGCACATCATGAGCAAGAAGTTAACGCTACCAAAAAGTGGTACAAAGGCATAAAATGCACAATTCATTAAATTGGTCGTAATTACTCAACAAGGTTAGCAACGTAGGAATATTTGGTATTGTTGTAAAGAGGACTTTCTGGTGCATTAATCTAGAAAAACAGTACTCAAAATCATTCAACCGTTTCCAAAAACAGAGGGCGCAAATCTCGGTTTCCCTTTTTAAGGGACACCCTGTAGAGTAAGACTTTTTTCATATTTTGACCTTCAAACCAAATTCATAATTTCAGAAAACTGCATTATAATTCGGACGGCAAAAAAGTGACTTAGGGGTGCACAATTAGATTTTCCGCGGGGGAGGGGGTGGGGGGGGGGCAGGAAGTTGAGTTCGGGGTCGATTTTTTTTGCGCCTCATTCGGGAGCCATTTTGTTAACTGGAAATTACTACTATTTATATGCCTATTCCATGTTCAGGGGGATTTTTATTTTCTTCTGCTTGTGGCTGTGGATTTTTTCCCCGCACCCTGGAATCTAATGGTGCGCCCTTATATCCAATCGCTCACTGTTGTTGTTCTTGTGGACACTATACAATATACTAAAACTAACGTCCGATGTTACTCTAAGGTAAATAATTGACCATACGCGACAAACATCTGCTGCCTGGAGCTATTCTGTTTTTATAAATTTTAATATGGAGGCATTTCATGCATCCTGATTTTGTTCGTGAAGGTTCACCTGCATAATAAAATAGAATGGTCAACTTCATAACCTTATCTCGGACTAATACACAATCATGTCAATACAGAAAACTTAAGATGTCTAAGGCTCACGTGTAGAGCTGTACAGTTTGCTTAACGTTTTTGCTATAGGTATACATTCATCTTTATGGTCAAAACATTGTGCGGTACGTTTGAATCTGTACTTTGATGTGTGACTCAACCCTAAATAGTGACTGAACAGTTGAAAGACAAAGTCAGGGTAAATTGATACTTATACATGCACGAACCTGAATTTCACCTTTAATGTATATCGTGTTAGGTCACATATTTTGGAAAAAAATTACTTTTTTATTTGAATAAGACTCTTTTATACCTATACATTTTAATGTTTGGCTTCAAGCTCCTGAATTATGAAGAATTCTCTAAGATATTCTGAAGATAATCTTCTTGGATGAATGTGATATATACTAGGACCAAATTTGTAATCCAAACTATACCTAAACAATATTGACCGTCTACGGCCTTTGAATCAGGTTTCATCAATGCCCTATATATACTTCGATGAATCAAAACTAAGTAAATCGTAAACTAAATTGAAATTCCTTTTGGCTATCGTATTTTGTTTGTGAATGGAATTTATTACACTTTAGTAACTTAAAGGTGTAGGTTCCCATCTTAGCATGTATGTAATTTACTTTAATTAGGGTAACAAGGTTAATGCGAGCATAGGGCATTGATGAAGTGTTCATCTGTAGCAACTTACAATTTATGAATTCAAATTCATATTCAAATTGGTCTATTAAACAAATTTATATGGCAGCCGACAGGCTGAATAACATGAACATCTACATAAAATACATAGATAAAAGTACATATATAAAAACATCAAAATTGACATACTGTTGAACATACAATAACTGGTGAGCTAAAATAGGCAGGTATATTGCATAAATTTCAATATACAACGATCTGACTAAATTCATTTTAACCTTTATAATATGCTTTTCGAGATTAAAATAATGTTTTCCATGCTTTTATGTAAAATTGCGGTGCATTTTATGTAAAATTGCGGTACTTGTTACAACCTGCTACAACGTCCAATATTACTTTTAAGTAAATAAAGGACCATATGCTCCAAACACCTGCTGCCCGAAGCAATTCTGTATTTTTATAAATATTCAAATGAGGATATTTCATGCATCCTGGTTTTATTCTTGGAACTTCAGCCAGTATAATGAAATGGTCAACTAATAACCTTATGGGCGCACTTCACTAAATAACTAGCACTCGCAATCCGGCATTTCTAAAATCGGCAAAATTGACTGAGGACTTCAAAAAGGTATGGAAGGGCAATATGTTTGGTCAATATTTTGTTCTAATTATAAAGTTAGGTTCATTTAAAGATGCTCTGATGCCATTTTTGATCTCCAGATTACTTTGGTAATATTAAAAGGGTTTTCCTTAATTTGCGCCTGATTCTGGCAATACAAAATTCGGCTGTAGTGATAGGGGGCGTTATTACTTCAGCGACCGGTATCTTGAAATTTTCGCCTTGATGGTGTACTTTTAGCATAATTTTGTGTTAGAGGATATCATAATCATCTGAGAAAATGCAGTGTTGAAGCAACCAGTTGCTTTATTATTGAGTTTTCGGGTGTTTTTAGGAAGCCACTTTGTACAGTAAGTCAATGGGAATTGTGGTGTGTCTGCATTATAGCACTAACCCTTGTCTTGCCAAGGGGATGAGGGGGGGGGGGGTTACCATACCCCTAACGGATGATTCCCTGTCGCATAAACATACAAACGAATATGACCTAAAGGATATGGGTTACAGAACATCTTAGAAACACCATTTTCCTTGTTTGTAAGCAAAAAACGGGGAAAATTTTGATGTTTGACATTTTTACAGCACAATTTTGATTGTTTGGCCAGTTTTGGCAAAAATCGTGATTTTCCAACTCAGAAGTACTTATGACGTCATAATTACGTGACGCCTTGGACGATTTTCATGATTTTGTTATCAATAGAAAGAGGATACCGTACCCTATACTATGGTACCAAAACCTAACTTTTAGCAGTTAAATTCCAATTTCATAGAAATTACCTTGGTTTATGTCAATATTGTATACTGTATACATGTTTCATAAGTTGGTGTATACACGTTAGTAAAAAGAACTGTAGGTGCCTAAAAAGTATTGAAACAGTTAAAGCAATACTATAAAGTGTTAAAAATGAAGCGCCCCCTGTCACCCATGACTTTTGATTTTTTAGCTTATTGGGTTTGTTTTGGGTAGATAGTAATACCGTCCAAAGGATTTGGCTTAAATATGCCTACATTTTAGTTATGGCTATTTGTTGAATTTAATTCGGGATCCCGAATTTAATTTCACATGTATTTGTATAGAGAAGCATACACGTGCTTTTTATCCATGTGTCAGTGACAAAACAACTTTTTGACAAAATACACTTGAAAATGGTTTTAGATAGTCACATTCCTTCATATTATGCTGTTTTTACTATAAAGCATTTTTAATCAAAATCTTATAGTATTGGTTTAAGTCGGTCAGAGTGAATCGATACTCATTCAAGTACAAACCCGAATTGTAGTTTCAATATGATATTAAAAAATGGCGCAAATATTAAGTTATGCTAGGATGAAGACAGGCAACAGGAATGACGTGACAAAACTCATTTACTCGTTCAACGGTAATAAGAGAAACCAAAACTTGTACTCGTTCTCAAAGAAAGATATCTACAGCTGAGATCCAAAAATCCGCAATATCGGACCATGTCGCTTGTACGAACCATGTCATTGGGTGGGAGGAGGCAAAACTCATTGATCAAAAACAGGACAAAACTACACGGTGGCTTAATAAAGAACCAATCTGGATTAGATCAAAAGGAGACAGCACCATGAACAAAGACGAAAGGAAGTGAAATATTTCTAGTAAGTACCATCTTTAAATTATTGGATCTGTAGCAAAAAACTTTACTATATTACAAAATTTTAACAAATGAAACAACATAATCATTAAATATCAACAATTTCAAATGTGTATACTGGTCTTTTTTTTTGCACAAATCTGAATTTACAAAACAAACTAATAAAGGGGCTTAAAATTAACAACATTTCAACCAAAAAGAAAAAAAAATGAGAAAGGGTTCAAAACTTTATTTAATGCAATATATTCCAGTTATCTGTACTGTTCTACTACTTGTTTATGAAGAACAAGTATGATATAAACATTGGTGAAAATGTCTGTTTCAAACAACAGTGTTAGATTAAAAACATTGATTCATAAAATTCACTCCCACGTGACGATTTAGCTACCGCGATGTATAAGTCTGGAAAGGTGTCACTACCCCTATATATTATACCATGCAAGGGAACAAAATGATAATAACTTGAACAATTTAAACATTTCCACTATATCGCATTAATCGCTTGCAACAGCAATAAATGACATCTCGACAGTGTTTTGAAGTTGATAAAACTGCCACTTGTTCGACACAGGTCGGGTAATTCCTTACGCCTCAAACATATGTCACCTGTCAAGTTGTATAATAGAGTAATAGATTGGTCAATGTTCGTGCTCCATCGGGGTCTGCTCGCCAGTCCGACGACTCGCTAGTCCGAAGGCTCGCTAGTCCGAAACGTTATTCAATGGGGAAAATATAACCTTGAAAAAGGCTCGCTAGTCCGAATATGAAAATAGGCTCGTCAGTCCAAATTTTAGAAACAGCTCGCTAGTCTGAATTTCAAAACAGGCTCGCTAGTCCAAATTTTTAAATAGGCTTGCTAGTCCGAATTAAGAAATAGGCTCGCTAGTCTCAATTTTGATTAAGTAGTTTTAGAAATGTACACTTAGTTTTCCTATTCGGACTAGCTAGCTGTTCTTAAAATTCGAACTAGCGAGCCTATTTTAAAATTCGGACAAGCGAGCTGTTTCAAACATTCGGACTGACGAGCTGTTTTCAAAATTCGGACTAGCGAGCCTTTTTTAAAATTCGGACTAAAGAGCCTATTTTAAAATTCGAACAAGCGAGCTGTCGGACTGGCGAGCTGTCCCCGTTCCATCTAGCTTTAGTGATAATGCTTACGATAAACTGACAGATGTAATAATAATATATAATAAAAAACAAAAAAATTAACATAAACTCCGACTTTATAGATTTGTTAAAAACAGTAACTTTTTCATACAATGGTGTTAAGCGGTCTTGATACCTGTTTTATTTCACCCAAGTGTCATATTTGGCTGATTATCCAATGTTTGATCTGGTAAGAGGTAAATAAAAAATGACCACGATATCCAATTTTCAGTTTCTTGCTGGTGCCATAAATTGCGGAGTCCTACGTGTCAGGGTACATGTGACAGTCTATCTCAAACTAGTCGTAAATGCAGCAAACTTGCAATGACTCAATGCATCACACAAACATTATTTGTTTATAGGTTAATAAATGTGCATTTCATACGCGAGTGAAATGAGACAAAATCAATGCACGCGCGGTCAATTTTGATGCGTCCTATTAACGAGACTCGTTGTGTGCATTGGACAGCAATCAAAATTTACCGTAAGTGCATTCATTTTGTCTCATTTACGAGCATTATGGAATGCAAATTTATTAATCTAATTCATACACGACAGACAAATAATATTGTGTCGTTTGCGAAAAGAACAGGCCTTTAATATGACAATCAAAATCCAAAACTTCACTAAACTAAATAAATAATCACCCGACAAAAACAACGAAACATTCATACGCACTAAACGCCCGCCACGCAAACCCTAACGCAACAAGCGCAGTGCATTGTAAAGATCCAGTGCACTCCGCGTACTTTATATTCTTGCATTCTGATTGGCTAGGTGACACGCGGAGTGTATAAATAAAACTTAAATACGTGTAGATTTATGTTTATCTTTCATCTAAAAGTGTGAAAAAATCTTTCTTGTAAGACTTCAATTTATAATGTTGAACAAATAATAAAACTTCATTGGACTATACAGAAAGCATATTCTCCTACATCTCTCCCAATATTTGTAGGACCAGTTCTTGACTCATGATCAAATGAGGCCTTTTCACTTTGAAACATTTTCAATGACGATGTTATCGATTTTAAAAACGTGTCGATTTTTTTTAACCTACCGAAAATGTTAGCTCAACTAACCATTTATGAGTGCATGCTAGTTCTTACCGAATCCTGTTTACCACAATGCGTCCAAAACGGCATAAGGCTAGCTAGGCGTCCAAAGACATTCGCTCACGATATTCGTTCTGATATTCTCTAAAATAGAGCTAAAACATGACTTACAATATTTGAATATTGGTTAAATCGATATTAGCATTATTTAAATCGACGGTAACATCAATTTAACCAATATTCAAGCATTGTAAGTGTCATTACCTTTCAATTTGACCGAATATTAAAGTCGGAGCGAACATCGTGAGTGATTGTCTCTCGGGTGAGAGAATGTCTTTGGACGTCAAGCCTATTCCAAATATTCCATTTAAGATTTTTATTTAAAAATAAGTATCATCATAAGTGCCTTTGGTTTTAAAATTAGAATTGAGGAACAGTTACACATTCAATTAATAAAAAACATTGGTTTGATAAATGAACCTTATAAAATGTAACTAGTTTAAATGGCACAAGACTGAAAACAATAAACGATAAAGATTTATGGTGTTTAACAAGCCTAATTCCATTTCCTCATTAAAACATGCAGTCATATCCAAATGCCTTAACCCTCATCTACCCAAGAAGATTTTATTCCGTTGCATGAAAATACAAAAGAAATATACTTTGGCAATCCTTTTTGCATCCTTTTACGGCAATTTTGATGAAACAAATAATTTGCAAGTACCACGTAAGAGTGATGTACTGTTGGCTCAAAGGTTAGGTGTTATGGCTGTTGAGTCACCAATGATTTCCAGGTCGCCATAAAATAAATCTGCACATCTTATGAAGCTGAAATTTTAAAAGCATATTAGAATTACAATAATACTTTCTTCTGAGGAAAAACTCCTAGTAAAAACGTGATATTTAGAGGCTTTTGTTGCATAACTATAACATATTACCTTTTTGTGACGAATCTCGGTTTTAAAGGAGCATGGTCCGATTGCTTAATCATTTTTTCCAAACTCTTTGAGATTTTGGTACCGAAATACTGCGCATATTGTTCTCATAGCCCATTACAAATTTCACGGCTCAGTTGAGTTCCGTTTCGTAGATATATATGAAAATGTGTCTAATTATGGTAACCATAATTATCTTTACACAATAATGTATATATATGTAGCTCTGAAATACTACATTGCCCGTAAAATCAAAATGGTTCGACCGATTCAGCTGAAATTTGAAACGTAGACATCTTAATTAGTTATCTTTTATATGACATTGAAAACTAAATTTGAAAAATCGTACTAAGCTCCTTTAAGGTTGGAAATGTTTTCTGAAGTCCTAATTACTGGATGCCAGCAGGATTTTTGATGCCATGATCATACCTACTTATAAATATCAAAACCTGACCAAGTTTAGGACGATGGCAACCTTAGATAACGTGTTACAAACAATAGTGTGAATGGAAGAGGGTTATAAGATTTGTACGGAAGTAAAGCAGACGGTCAATACTCTTTCTGCTTAGTTTAATATTATGTGCAGACAACCATTTGGCATTCGAGTGGATAAAGGTGGAATAAGGATGTTAATAGGAGTATCTACTATGTGTTAACTTTGGGACAATCAAATTGTCAACTCGTAATGTGAGTTAAAAAAGTCGTATCTGCAATAGCTGCCTTTTTCATCAATTTGCATTACACACTGATACAATATCCTGTCTTGGGTCAATGGCGCCACATTGATATAATGTCCTGTCTTTTGTCAGTGGGTCAACACTGATACTATGTCCTGTCTTGGGTCAGTGGCTCCATACTGATATAATGTCCTGTCTTGGGTCAGTGGCTATACACTGATACAATGTCCTGTCTTGTGTCAGTGACTCCACACTGATACAATGTCCTGTCTTGGGTCAGTGGCTCCACACTGATATAATATCCTTTCGCTCCACACTGATATAATGTCATGTTTAGGGTCAGTGGCTCAACAATGATACAATGTCTTGTCCTGGGTAAGTGACTCCACACTGATACAATGTCCTGTCTTGGGTCAGTTGATCCACACTGATATAATGTCCTGTCATGGGTCAGTGGCTCCACACTGATACAATGTCCTGTCTTGGGTCAGTGGCTCAACACTGATATGATGTACTGTCTTGGGTTAGTGGCCCTACACTGATGTAATATCCACTCTTTGGTCAGTAGATCCACATTGATATAATGTCCTGTCTTGGATAAGTAGATCCACACTGACACAATGCCTTGTCTTGGGTCAGTGATTCTACACTGATACAATGCCCTGTCTTGGGTCAGTGGCTCCACACTGATACAATGTCCTGTCTTGGGTAAGTGACTCCACACTGATACAATGTCCTGTCTTGGGTCAGTGGCTCCATACTGATATAATGTTTTGTCTTTTGTCAGTGGTTTCACACTGATATAATGTCCTGTGTTTGTCAGTGGCTCCACACTGATATAATGTCCTGTCTTGGATCAGTGGCTCCACACTAATACAATGCCCTGTCTTGGGTCAGTGGCTCTTGAAATGGTTCTTCGGTGACTGATATAATGTTTTGGCTTGGATCAGTGTCTCAACACTGATATAATGTCCTGTATTGGGTCAGTGACTCCACACTGATACGATGTCCTGCCTTGGGTCAGTGGCTCCACACTGATATAATATCCTTTCTTGGGTCAGTGGTTCTACAATCATATAATAACAATATCCTGTCTTAGGTCAGTGGCTCCACAGTGATACAATATCTTGTCTTCGGTCAGTGGCTCAACACTGAAACAATTTCCTGTCTTGGGTCAGTGGCTCCACACTGACACAATGCCTTGTCTTGGGTCAGTGATTCTACACTGATGCAATGTCCTGTCTTGGGTCAGTGGCTCCACACTGATACAATGTCCTGTCTTGGGTAAGTGACTCCATACTGATACAATATCCTGTCTTGGGTCAGTGGTTCCACACTGATGTAATATCCTGTCTTGGGTCAGTGGCTCCACACTGATATATTGTCCTGTCTTGGGTCAGTGGCTCCACACCGATTTAATGTCCTGTCTTGGGTCAGTGGTTCCACACTGATACAATGTCCTGTCTTGTGTCAGTGGCTCCACACTGATATAATGTCCTGTATTGGGTCACTGGCTTGACACTTATATAATGTCCTGTCTTGTGTCAGTGGCTCAACACTTATATAATTTCCTTTTTTGGGTCAGTGGCTCCATACTGATGTAATGTCTTGTCTTGTGTCAGTGGCTCAACACTGATATAATGTCCTGTATTGGGTCAGTGGCTCCACACTGATATAATGTCCTGTCTTGTGTCAGTGGCTCAACACTGATATAATGTTCTTTTTTGGGTCAGTGGCTCCACACTGATATAATGTCCTGTTTTGGGTCAGTGGCTCCACACTGATATTATGTCCTTTTTTGGGTCAGTGGTTCCACACTGATGTAATATCCTGTCTTGGATCAGTGACTCCACACTGATACAATATCCTGTCTTGGATCAGTTGCTCCACATTGATACAATGTCCTGTCTTGGGTCAGTGGCTCCACACTGATGTAATATCCTGTCTTGGATCAGTGGCTCCACACTGATACAATGTCATGTCTTGAGTCAGTGGCTCCACGCTGATATAATGTCCTGTCTTGGGTCAGTGGCTCCACACTAATACAATGTCCTGTCTTGGGTCTGTGGCTCAACACTGATACAATGTCCTGTCTGCTCTTGAAATGGTTCTTCAGGGTACTGTCTCACCGGAAGAACCATTTCAAGAACCAATGACTTCTGGGTAGACATATTGTGAGGGTTTTGGTGCTCTCCAGTGACAAAGTGCTAATAAATATCACACCTGACAGCCTTTGCATACACGACTTTCTTTTACTCACATGACAAACTAACCAAATTGTCGACTTACCATATGAATAACTTGTGACAGGAAAAGAATCATCTGCACGTCTGTTGGAGTGCGCGCGTTGATAACTGGTCGAGCGAGATTGCTGTAATTTGCAAAAAGGTCGTCTATCAGTTTCTTGTGGTCTTTTGTTGCCATGAGGTGACCTGAAATGACACACAAAATTGCAATGGTTAGCAGGTTATTATAACAGAATTGCAATGGTTAGCAGGTTATTGTAACATAAATCGCAATGGTTAGCAGGTTATTGTAACAGGAACCTTCAACAAACAAATAAACCTGCATGTGTAATTTATAGAACTATTCCTCTTGTCTTAACGTTATTTTGCAAATCCTTAAGAATAATAACATAATTACGAGTACGTAAGAATCTGAGCCAATAATCCCTAAAGTAGATGAAAGACTCGATGTCAACACTAAAAACAATGACAACATTAATATTTTCGTAACCACAACTGAGAAATAAGTGATGCTTCTTTTCCTATTTCTCGAGAAGTTCACATTAACCACAGCAATAACATCTTTTTACCTGAAAGAAAATCTTTTAAAACTTAAACATATTTCCATAACGACCGTAAATGGGAATATAAATAACATCATAAGGCATTCCCCAAATAATGTTACTGGATATTGTCTTAACCAATACTTTGCTTTGAATGTATATATTCTGATCAACCTTCAATAAGAAAAACAAACCAAAGCAAGCCTCAAGATTGTTAAATATAGCGTTATTTTTAACAATGTGTTCTAACAATTATGTTTTCTTAACACGTCTGTGTGAGTAAACGCTTATAGTTATTCTGGAGATAAACTTTATTACGATGGATGCTAACAGAGGTTTAATAACTATTTACAAAGCATTTAGACCTAGAAAGAAAATTATTATTTTTGCCTTGGGTTATTTAAAAGAAATGTGATTTTAACAATGTGTATTAATTTATCCAAATTCAGAATTACAAAACAAAACAAAATAAATTGTGACTATCTATCTATCTATATATCTACCTATCTATCTCAGCATTTTGAGCATGATTACATGATAAAATAACAACGTGTGTCAATTATTAAGTAGATGAGAGGCTCGAAACCAAAACAATGATTTAAGTATTTTCCTTACCCGAGCAGTAATGTTATGATTCTTCTCCGATTTCTCAAAAAAAAAATCTTTTAATACTTAAACGTGTTTCCATAACAACTGTAATTTGGAATATACATAACAACACGATGAATTCCTCCGACGATATTTTACTTTACTAGTTTGATATTGTTTTAACTAATACTCAAATCTGAATGCAAACGCTTTTCAAAACACTGTTTTATAGTTAACCTTGGAAGAACGTATGTTTCAAAACACTTCAATAAAGAAAACATTTGAAGCAGGCCTCAAGATTGTTAAAAATATCATTATTTAAACAACGTGTTCTCAAAATTATGTTTTCTCAACACGTCTGTGAGGGTAAACGTTTTAATATAAACTTTATTACATATTATAAATGAGTTTTTTATAATAAAAAAGCAAAACAATATATTCCAAGACAGGGAATTATTGTTAAATTTCTGCTGTGGGTTATTTGGAAGAAATTAGTTTTTAAGAGTGGATTTTGATTTATCCTCAAATTTAGAATTACAAAATAAATCAAATAAAATTGGGTTAATAGACGGAACGTTATTTAAGAAATTTTCATTTTAAAATTAAAAATAAATTCTATAAAGTAAAAATTGTGCATGAACATTTTTGTTTTTGTCCTAGGCAGGGATATTTTTGTAGAATTCATCGCTTTATGTATAATCAAAGCTTATTAATGAATGGGAAAAAATGTTTCTGAAAATGCACCATAATGTTGTTACCTCTATAAAACACAACATGATAAAGATCACCTCAAACTCTTTCATTGTTATAAACAATCTTCAATGGAAAACAGCGGACCTTTCCAACCATATCATATTACTTACCGTATATACATTTTTCATTTGAAAATACGCACGAAAAAGAAAACTGGGATTGCAAGATTACCTAGATAAGTCAGAGCTAATATCGCGTGACGTACCTTGTAATACATTTGTGAATCTTGTTGTATCATTTTACTAGAGGCAAGGAGAAATGATTCTTTTTTCTTTGACTGCTAACCAATATTGACATGAAAGGTGTCTGTAGGCTCTTATAACAATCATACGTCCGCAAAACAAATAAAATAATAAATATCTTATGCATCAATGCAGTTCTGCATTTAATGAATGTTAAATTTTGTATTCAATATTTAAATACTATTAATACACAGTAATGTTTTCAAAATTATGTTTTCTCAACACGTCTGTGAGGGTAAACGTTTTAATATAAACTTTATTACATAATAAATGAGTATTTTATAATAAAAAAGCAAAACAATATATTCCAAGACAGGGAATTATTGTTAAATTTCTGCTGTGGGTTATTTGGAAGAAATTAGTTTTTAAGAGTGGATTTTGATTTATCCTCAAATTTAGAATTACAAAATAAATCAAATAAAATTGGGTTAATAGACGGAACGTTATTTAAGAAATTTTCATTTTAAAATTAAAAATAAATTCTATAAAGTAAAAATTGTGCATGAACATTTTTGTTTTTGTCCTAGGCAGGGATATTTTTGTAGAATTCATCGCTTTATGTATAATCAAAGCTTATTAATGAATGGGAAAAAATGTTTCTGAAAATGCACCATAATGTTGTTACCTCTATAAAACACAACATGATAAAGATCACCTCAAACTCTTTCATTGTTATAAACAATCTTCAATGGAAAACAGCGGACCTTTCCAACCATATCATATTACTTACCGTATATACATTTTTCATTTGAAAATACGCACGAAAAAGAAAACTGGGATTGCAAGATTACCTAGATAAGTCAGAGCTAATATCGCGTGACGTACCTTGTAATACATTTGTGAATCTTGTTGTATCATTTTACTAGAGGCAAGGAGAAATGATTCTTTTTTCTTTGACTGCTAACCAATATTGACATGAAAGGTGTCTGTAGGCTCTTATAACAATCATACGTCCGCAAAACAAATAAAATAATAAATATCTTATGCATCAATGCAGTTCTGCATTTAATGAATGTTACATTTCGTATTCAATATTTAAATACTTTTAATACACGGTAATGTTCTCAAAATTATGTTTTCTCAACACGTCTGTGAGGGTAAACGTTTTAATATAAACTTTATTACATAATAAATGAGTATTTTATAATAAAAAAGCAAAAGTATGTAATCCAAGACAGGGAATAATTGTTTAATTTCTGTTGTGGGTTATTTGGAAGAAATTAGTTTTTAAGAGTGGTTTTTGATTTATCCTCAAATTTAGAATTACAAAATAAATCAAATAAAATTGGGTTAATAGACGGAACGTTATTTTAGAAATTTTCATTTTAAAATTTGAAATAAATTCTGCCAAGTAAAACATGTGTATGACCATTTTTGTTTTTGTCCTAGGCAGGTATCTTTTTGTAGAATTCATCGCTTTAGGTATAATCAAAGCTTATTAATGAATTGGGGAAAAAAATCTGAAAATGCACGATAATGTTGTTACCCCTATAAAACATAACAACATCGTCAATGGAAAACAGCGGACTTTTCCAACCATATCATATTACTTACCGTATATATATTTTTCATTTGAAAATACGTACGGAACAGAAAACTGGGATTGCAAGATTACCTAGATAAGTCAGAGCTAATATCGCGTGACGTACCTTGTAATGCATTTGTGAATCTTGTTGTATCACTATACCAGAGGCAAGGAGAAATGATTCTTTATTATTTAACTGCTAACCAATATTGACATGAAAGGTGTCTGTAGGCTCTTATAACAATCATACGTCCGCCAAACAAATAACATAATAAATATCTTATGCATCAATGCAGTTCTGCATTTAATGAATGTTAAATTTTGTATTCAATATTTAAATACTATTAATACACAGTAATGTTTAAACATTGAAATATCAAGACGAAAATGTGAATGTTTAACGTTTTACGACAGAAATCTAAACATATTTGAAAGTTATAATAAACATGTGAGGCGTTTTGGAAAGAAAAAAATCTCTGATTTAAGACTGCCATAATAATTACGCTGTTTCAATATTATTATCGTGTGCAGTTGTATTTAATAACAAAATGAAATTTAAGTCATCTCCTCTTGGAATTGGTTTACCTGTATATTGGACAAATGGCAAAATGGCCTAACTGACATATTGATTATTCAGACACAATTGCCAAATTCACATTTTAAACTGAAATTTTGGGGATGTAGGACTAAAAATGTGTGTATTTTATATTTTTAGATATATATTGTCGTTTTCTACCTAGTGGTGGTGATTACTTCCCGAAAACGTTTTCCGACACGTGCATGCATAATTATATTTAGAAAATCCTTTCCCCACCTTTTCTATGCTAAACAAATAATAATAATTATGATAATAATGAGGGGAAATTATTTAAAACATTTAATTAAATAATTTTAAATTACCTTGTTATTCTAAACAAAATGAAATGCATGTTGTGTAATTTTTTTCATCAAAATAGAGTGCATCGAACCAATATGGAAAAAATAACCTTTATGTAATTAAACATTTATACTAATTAAGCTTTGTGTCTTAATTACTAAAGCATTTATTTAAGTAATCAAATCATTTAAAAAACACACTTCATGGAAACAACTATATGCAACTGTTCATGTTTATACATAATATATGAAAAATCACGAAAGCTATTGGTGTGTTTAGAGTACCGAATTAATTAAGATATGTTTTGCAGATGGTCGAGCGACATATGATACAAGATTGAAATTAATTACCCTACTCAATGGCTTATGGTAGTATCCGTCGCTTGCTTTCTGCATGTGTCAATGTTTCAAAATCAAAAAAAAAAGAAAAAAAAAGAAAAGGGATTTCAATATGGCATTTCCTTCTGTTAAAAAGAAGTATTGACCCTGGAAGAAATCGAGTACAAATCTAGTACACGATTGGAATGTGCACATTTGGAACATCATTCGAGTACACTTTAAGCCTACAGTCCCTAAAAACGTCTCGCTCGGCTGAATGTCGTGTTTACTGCAAGTTTTTACCTACTTACAGAATATCACAATTTTTGGCGTATATATTGAATAGAGTCTATAATTTATACATGGAACTTTGCTAGTGATTTCACGTCCATTATCAAGGTCAAAATGACGCCTAAAGAGTACATCGAAAAAGTTGACCCTTTTTCACCGAAACCAGGTTCGAACAATTCGACTGGTTTCAAATTTTAACAGATTGTAGGCTTAATACTTCTTATTGAATTACAAACAATATTTTATAAATATGCTGAGTTGATTTTGAATGATAATGTTACAAACCTGCTTTGTTTTGCCCGAAAATCCGGACGTGAATTACGACTCTGAGTTCGCCCTGTTTGAGCTGTAAATTGCCTGCTTTAAGTATCTACATTATCTACATTTTGTCTGATATACGCATTCGCATAATTTACTTACAAATTGAGCATTCCAATGAGGCAAAAATTGCAATTTTAATGTAAACAAAAGAAAAATACGGCATTCTAATGTTTATGTATTAGATTTTAGTTCACGATCTCAACGCTGCCTTGATAGCTCAGCGGTAGATCCCTCGCTTCGTAATGCATGACTAATCCCTGCCATAATCCATGGTTCGAGTCCCCGCAAAGGCAGTGGAAACTATTTATCTTTTCATGATTAAAAAATAGTTAGGATTCACATTAACAGGATTACTGAACAGATGGATTCCATTTACCTTTAAGTACAATTCTAGTACAAAATTGTTTGATGTACTTATAGTGTACTCGAATGATGTTCCAAATGTGCACATTCCAATCTTGTACTAGAATTGTACTCGATTTTCTCCAGGGGAAACCTAAAACAATATGCATTTTAATTTTCAAAATTTGATTTCAGTTATTGTTGTTCCACTTTATCACACCGCTGTTTGATCACAATTGAATAATGTTGATTTGTAGGCAAATGCACGTTTCTGGTGACGCTATTTTTATATATTTATATAAATCAAGCTTCGGGGTTTAAAAATCAATGAGCCGGACATGGACAAGGTAAAGAAAGGACACTAATAATCAAAATAAGTTTATTCATGTTAAGTTCACATACTGAATGTTTATTAATGCAATATGCATAAATTAAACATTCAGTATTTGAATTTATGCATATAATAAATGTCAACAAATCAATAGCACCACTAAAAATGAAATCTCAAATATGAGCTGAAAATGATGTATTTTGATCTAAAATGGGCATTTTTGAGAATTTGTTTGTATGGAAATAGTATCTCTATGAGGTTTCCTTAACACCATTCTCTACAAGTGTTAATTTTTTTTTAATAAATGGATTAAGTTCCATCCCGAAGAAATTAAGAGAGGTAATTGACCTTGAGCTCTGTAATGCCTTTGGGGTGGTTTCACCCACGGTTTTGTTCTTGTTTACTCTTCAGAGGCAAAACAAAGTATGGAACCCTGGGGATGAGGCTGTTATGAAAATACATAAGAAATGGAAAATAGGTATACCAATTAACTTTACACTTTTTGCAAAATCTCAAAAACTATTTGGAATTTAGAAGTGAAATTTCGGATTTACAATCAGAAAAATATGAGCTTCCATTTGACATCAACAAATGCAATACTTCCGGTTGAGCCCTGGGGATGAGAATGTAATCGGAACCTACACCTTTAATGTCGCGTTTCATTTAGCATCAGTAAAGTTATTTAGTTATAATAGAAAATAATAAATAGTTAAAGGTGTATTGAAGATACGCCCTCTTATACATGTACGGTTTGAAGCGATGTCAAATATTGTTTGCCTACAAAAAGTATCTGGTAAGTTGATCTCCTAAAATGTTCATCGATTCCTTTCATCAACAGCTTTAAAAATCTAAAAAAAAAAAGCCGAAAAGAACGTCATCATTCCCAGAGTTTATCTAACCCTGAAAGCCCCGTGAATGATGAATATATTGCTAACTCTACAGCCATGCCGTAGTTGTTTTGAATGTATTAGACACATTCACGCGCGCAAAAGATCTTGCTCAATCAATGCAGTGCACTGAATAGCATTTTATGAAAGGTATATATAGACTTGATACAGAGGTATCAAACTGGCGTCGGAAAGAACAACTCTTGAATTCATGATTTGAAATTGAAATGTATGCGGTCACTCGGAAACATTAACTGAACTTAAAATGGATAAATGACATTGCTCAGTGTCAAAATCCATTGCAACATGCGAGATTTAAAACACGCTCCCTAATAAGTCACTGTCTTAGTATCCATAAATGAATCTATTCCGACAGTTTTTTCCCGTTTTTTTTTACTCCGACAGGTTTTTGTTCATTACAATGGAGATGGACTGGCCTTGTATTTATTTTCCAGTGAGGTTCTGTGCGCCTCCCTAGCTCAACCTGTTCTTTCCATATGTTGTGTCTCAAATAGGTTGCTTTCCCAATTCATGATAGATGGATAGTTTGTATATACATGTATTCGTGGTTTTGTCCGGATAATTGTCATCCATGTGATAAATCATGGCATCTTTGTCAAAGAGACCGCTCTGAGCTTTGATCGTGATTTGAACATCATGGTCTCCGCTCATAGGGTCAAGATCCAGATCCCGAGAACGATGGCAATGAATACCAACCCAGAGGGCAGCTCATTGATGAAAGGCCTCCGTGTTGCCGATGACATTGCTCTCATTGCAGACTCTCAAAATGATCTTCATACCTTGATCCAACGAGTACAGGATGTAAGCAAAAATAAGGAATGGAGATTAATTAGCATACAAAAAACCAAAGCTATGATATGAGTATTTTTCAATAAATTTCAGCTTAAAATTAAAATCGAATTGGATGACAGACCCCTAGATCAGGTTAATCGATTCAATATCTTGGAGTGACACTTACACCGTAAAATGACTCCACAAGCGAGATTAAAAGTAGATCAGTGTTGGCGTCAACCACCCTTGAGGAACTACACAAAGTCTGGAGTGATAAGGACATCACATTGTCTACCAAACTCCGCCTTTTACTGCACTTGTTTATCCAGTAATTCTAAATTGATCAGAAATCTAGACCATTAAAAGGGATGATCTAAAGATGATAGACGCATTGCTACATGAAGGTTCTTATGTCACTTTGAAGGATTATATTCGAAGATGGTTTCTCGCCTTAAATTTAATCAATCATACGTGATTTTATGCAATATGAGCGACGGAACCTTCAGGCACGATGTTGTGAACAACTTGTTTTCTTCGATCCATAGATTTGCCAAAGGAATCGAAGTCATTCATAAACAAACACCGCTGAAAGAAAAGAAAGATTAAACAGTTCACATGTGCTGATTGTGTTAATTATGTCATATGTAGTACGCGTTAAAGATACGGTATTTTGTCAACGTATCAATCAACCGTTGCGTTTAGGTGAAGCACCTTAACGCTTAAATGTATATCACTGCGTTTCTGCCACATGTTTCCTATTTTTAATCTGTTTCAATTTGAATGTACGTAAGGAATGCAACAACGTGTTTATGTATGCCTAAAATCCATAACTATTTAAAAAAGTATTTTAAATCTGAACTTACTGAATTTTAATATGAATATGGTGAAAGGGCCTGATATTTCGACTTTAGCAAAGTCTTAATCATAGGCGTAATGACAAAACAGGCAAGAAGCACAGCATATGTGACCGTCCAGCCCAAACCAGCAGTAAATGCCAGCTCTTGTCATTTTCACCGTTTTAATTATTTGCAAAGACCATGTTTTAAGGATTAAAATGACACCTTAATGAACTTCACACGATTTTCAAAAGTCAAGTTATGGTCCATCAAAGGTTGTGAGGGAGTAAAATGTATAACTGAGATAAACACGTTCAAAGATTAGTAAGCCCTATATTTTCTGTTGATTGTCTTAAGAATATGCCAATTTATGTCACATTTCCTATCTTTTTATTGAAATGAAACTTTGCTGGTGTTTTGTAGTAAGCATTAAGATTGTGAATCTGTCAAAAAATCAATTTCGGCAAATTATGACCTTGACATGTGTTTTCATCTCTAGCGCAAAATGAAGTTTCTGGCATTTACTGCTCATACGGGTTGGAAGGTCACATATATACAAGTGAGAAACAAAAGATATGTAAATGAGGTAAACATTCAAGTAGGATGAAAACAAAAAGACAATGGCATCAAAGAAAACATAATGTACAATAAACATTATGAAGAACAAAAGAGAGGAAGTCTGATGGAGGTAATTAGATGGATTAGTACATGATGAAAGCACATAAAGAACAAAAGAGAGGAAGTCTGTGGAGGTGATTAGATGGATTAGTACATGGTCAAAGCACATAAAGAACAAAAGAGAGGCAGTCCTGTGGAGATAATTTGTTGGATTAGAACAAAATTTATGGGGATAGAAGACATTTTTTTAATAGGACACAGTTCATAATGAATGAAGCTGTTTCATTTTTTTTGAGGTTAGATTTGTTATCATATGTGTACCGCCGCGGCAAAAGGGTCCAGTTGTCGGCTCCTACATGTTGCTCCTTGTAGCATATCTAATGTATGGTATTTGTATACATCA